>JANJPG010000299.1:0-12112 GCA_030407185.1 Lipomyces yarrowii
CCATCGTGCTCACACAGTACGACGTACGTAGGTGATGTCTGGACCGCTGTCATGTGCTTCGACATCAACTGGCTCTGTTGTTTTTATTTGGTACTAACCAATCCAAGGGGACCAATCTTAGGAGCAAGGGCGGACGAAGCACCAACCTCTCCACCAGTGGCCCTCAAGTAGATGATCTTAATCTCGTTGGGATCGAACTAAATATCCATTAGTATCGCATAAAGCACAAGACACTCATACATGGTAACTATCGCATCAAATACACGTACCTTTGGCGGCATTGTCGTTAATTATTGTAGCTCAACAGTTGAAGGTAGAGTATTGCTAGATATCGAATCTCGTACTTACCAACAAACTTGGACCTAGGTAGCGGAAGCAACCAGGAGCTGCATGACTGTTTTCTACCGCTTGTAGGGTTGTGCCCTGAGATATTCCAATTAATGCTGTAGGGTTAGGGTTAGAATGAATTAAAGTTTATTCTGAGAGGAGTTTTTAATTAGCCAGAGCTCCTCTCATGCACATAGTAATGAGAACGACATTATGTGAAGTACATCATGCTGTATTGAGATATATATTGAAGCCTTTCGGGCTAACCTGTCCGCTATGTTGTAAAGAAATCAATCTAATACGATTGTGCTATAAAGGATCGTTGCTGATCTGCTAGGACATCTGGCTAATAACACTTTAGCCGCACAGCGAAGCCTGATATTAGTCCTGAGTCTATATCATTGCCGACACAAAGCTAACCATAGAAAATTAAGGAATGATGGCAGAAACCATCGAGAACGATTTATTCCGGATACGCCTTGAGCTATATTTCCACGATTTAGTCTAAACACATTTCATACTTAAAATGACCAACTTACGTCCAAGGTCAGCGCCCGAGAACTATTCTCGACTTGAGCTCGGTAAATTCCAACAAGTGCATCGGATCGCTGGAACAATGCGCTTTTCAAGCTAATAACTATAAACTGAAATCTTGGACCTGCATGATCATGGATGTAATTCGCAATCTTGGCGACGTTTGCGTTATCCAATGCCGCGTCCACTTCATCCAAAACGAAGAATGGAGAAGGGCGGTAGGAGTGTATGGCAAATAAAAGTGCAAGAGCTGCCATTGTCTTTTCTCCTCCTGACAATTGCTCCATATCACGAAAACGTTTCATCGGTGGCATCGCATGGTACTTAATGCCGTCTAAATATGGCTCCTACGGCTATCGTCAGAACAAAGTCGAAAGAACAGTAAAATTACACTTACATCTTGATCTTCCACTGTAAGATATGCCGTACCGCCAAGGGGAAATGATTTACTCTTGGTCAACTCCTTGTAAATTTTATCAATTTGTTCTGATATGTGAGTATAAGCCTTATTAAACAACTCAAGCCTACAGTACGTCAGCACACATTAGGATCTTAATTCATGGTAGACAAACCGTTTCTCCTTGATGCTGTTGAATGCGTCTTTGGAGTTCTTTGCGTCCCTTCTGGCTGAGTCGAACTCTTTCTCCGTGTCTTCAAGCCTACCCTCGATTTCTTCCAGCCGTTCAACAGCTTTCATGTTCGGAGTCATCGTTTCCATCTCCGATGTTAAAGTCCTAATCTTCTCCAACAAACTTTCTTCGACATCATCCCCTCCATTCTGTCCAGCTATAGTTAGTCTAACAGTCTATACTCAACTGTGGGTGATTTACCTCTCGAAGGTCGGCATCGAGCGTATCAAAATTAACTGCGATTCCAAAGTCTTCAATTGGCTGTGCAAGTCGCGAGCCTGTCGAATCCTCATCGAGCTGCATCCTGTTATCTGCCACAGCTTCTTCGCCAATTGGAACATTGGCCAGCGATCCTTCTAGTAGTGGGATATCAATGCCTTCAAGTTTGCAGTTACGTAAAATACCAGTTCTAAGAGAGTAAGTTTTCTCTAATTCTTCTTGCTATGGCACATGGATCAGTAAAGGATAAGCTTGCTACAACACTAATGCATACCAAGGCAGCCATCTGCTTAGACTGTTTTTCGATGTTCTTTGTAATCTTCTGGACCTCCACGCGATTCTTGACTACTTCTTCATTTTTCGCAGCGACGATATCCTTGTGCGTACTGTAGTCCTCATATAGTGTCCCCAGTTCGGACTGCAGTATATCGATCTCTTCTTGTATAGCTACTTTCTCTGCTTGAAGTTGAACAATCAGCTGCCGCTCCCTCGTTATGGTATTCGTAACATTATTAAGGCGTTCAGTAGTTTCGTTGAGCCGTTCCTGCTCAAATCGAAGCCTGAAAAATTCAGTATATTCTAATCATTAAGTAGAGGCTCAAGGTGGCTTACTGGTTCGTTATTCGAGACCTTTGTGACTTGAACTCAAGTCTCTTCATAGAAGTTTCCTGAGTCAATGCGCCTCGAAATTCTTCGTATCGACGAATGCTTGTAACACCGACTTTACGGCAAAACATTGAAAATATCTCATCCTCAATATTTCGAACTTTGCTTTCAAGCTCAGTAGCTTGTAGGTGAGTTCTTTCAAAATTTGTCTCAGCTTCTTTGAGTTTCGGTACCAATTCAGTTAGCTGCTCGTCCACAAATTTCAGTTCACTCTGTCGGCCCTGCAAAGTCCGCATGATCCCAGCCTATTGACGTATAAGTCCTAAGAAACTACAGCATAATTAACGCTTTGCTTACCAGTTGTTCTCTCTCGTAAGCTAGGCGCTGCTCCAGGCCATCCACATCTCCTGATAACGCATCTTCCTCCCCAGGCGTACGCTTCTTCGTGTTCAAATCAGCTAGTTGTGCCAGTAAGTTCTCCTTCAGTTTCTCGAGACCTAAAACCATTAGCATTGTTATGTCAGTCGCAATTGTGCAAACCACTCGCCCTTGACAGCCTGATCTTCCCATTTCCTATTTGAAGTTGCGTTACTGCGTCCTCCGGTCATTAAACCACCTTTATGGATTACGGAACCATCCAGTGTGACAGCTATAGTTACATTAATTAATAAGAACAGAAATAGATTCATATCCTTTTGACTTACCTTTGGCATCGATGCCTTTCTCCCACCGGATATACTTTGCAATATTCAAGTCATCACACACCACCGCATTGCCACAAGCATACTGCATGGCACGCTCATTGGAGGGATCGAAATCAATTGTGTCGATCGCCAGTCGCATCTGCTTGTGCATCCCTCGTAAGCTCGTTGACGTCGGTTTGACCATAACGGAGTCTAAAGGTATAAATGTCGAAATACCAGCTCGCTGCTCTCGCAGGTAAGTGATACAATCACTGGCTGTCTTCTGCGTGTCAACAACCACGGCATCGATATTGCGACCAAGCACAGTGATCATCGCAGTCTCATATTTTCGCTGCTTAGGTTTGCACAGATCAGACACACGTCCACGAACCCCAGGAATAAGACGTTTGAGGGATGATATTGTCTCCTTCAGACGTAATTCCCGCTCTGACTCTTGTCGATCCGCATTGACATCAATCAACTCAGAAATGCATTTCTGAAGCTTTTCGTTAATCTCCTGTTCTGCTGCCCTTTGTTGTAGTCGCTCGGATACGATGTCGTTTAATTGCTGCTTTTTGGAGGCCAAGTCTTGCAGGTTATGATTGACTCGCGCGGACGTCTAAACGATTTGTTAGTAACTGATCAAATAGTGAAGAGCAGGCGCTGTGTACCTGATCGTGTCTGTCAGTGAGATCTGCAATCTCCTCTTCGAGACGAGTTTTCTGTTTCCTGTACTCATCTATTTTGCTGCGCAACGTGGACAAACTGTCTTCGTCTGTCCGCTTCTGCCGAAGTAAATTGTCCAGACGGCCATTCTCCTTGGCAGCTTGTCGATTGAACATCTCCTTCAAACGCGAGTATTCCTGCAAGTCGGCTTCATTCAACGATATTCCTGACTCTCGGGAGGACTGTGTCTGTTGTTCCTCAAACTGTTCTTCTGCTTTATCAATGCCGTTGATATCTTGCTTTAGCTGAGAAACAGCAGCTTCCTGTCTCGTAAACTCTGTCGTAATTTCTTTCTGTCGCGCCAGACGCTGCTTCTCATTGGAGTTTATGACCTTAATTTTCTCCTCAACAGGGACCATGCTCGTAGTTTTTTCTTCGATCAGTTTTTCAATTTTACGTATTGCCCGTTCTTGCTTTTGCGATTGTCGAATTGATTTCGCGTGCTCTGTCTTGCTAGTATCTAATAAGGCTTGCGCTACCGACAGACCCGATCGCAGGCGCTCAAGTTCATCATTAGCCACGTCAATCTGCACATTACTCGTATCAATGAGGCGACCGAAGTGATATAACTTCCACAAGATATGAGTAATTATTGCAGATTCCTTGTTACTTGTCAAAACGTGGTCTGTCACTAAAGTCAACTGTCACATACCTTTTGGGTCAATTTCTCCTCGTAGATCTCAACTTCTGCCTTTTGGTCTTGATATTGCTTTATTTCGCTATTGTATGCCCGCTTTTTGCCAAACGCGGCATTAGAAGCTTCAGCAGCTCTTTCCTGTTCGAGCTTTTGCTTGTCATATTCAGCCTTATATTCGAGAGAGCCCGATATTTGCTCGATCAAGCGCGTCAAATCTTTTGGGGACTGAGCAGCGATGGCCTCGACATCACCTTGAAACACCAGAAAATTCCGAGCCTTAATTAGGATATTTTCTTCTTCAAGTGCTCTGGAGTATTCTAAAGCCGAGACTACTCTGCCGTTCAGACGGTACTCACTGGATCCTTGTATCGCGATCCTAAACATGACTTAGCCCGACAGTCAAGGAACACTGTGGCAATACTCACGATCTCTTCAAGGTCACCTCAGTACCATCATCTTTAACATAAACGGCAGTAACAGAGGCTGTAGTCGGATCTTTGCCCTTTTGAGTTTGCCCTTCGTTCGCGTCGCTTAGGACTCTACCTCGGTACACCAAGTCTTTAAGCTGATTGCTGCGAAGGTGGCTGCTTTTGATACCCAACACAAATGAGATTGCATCCATCATATTGCTCTTCCCTGCGCCATTAGGACCAATAATACTAGTGAAATAAGATGGTCCGAAATCGATCGTCTGAGTTGACTTGTACGACTTGAAGTTAGATACTTCAATACGCGTTAGGCGCCCCATCTTGCAACGCTATACAAAATGTATGCCTGCTCCAACACTTAACAAATCTGATAAATATATAGGGTGAATAGGCAGTAAATGATAGCAAATAGGAAGGGAGTGGTGACGCGTAGATCGAATGTTTAAAGTTGTTAAATGTGCAACAACGCGTGCATGGACTCGCCTCGGTTGGCACATCACGCGCTTGCTCTGTCAAAACCCTATCCCAGAAAACGCGTTGACGGCTTCACTACAGGCGAAGCATTTTAAGCAAAATAACAAAGGTACTACCTCGCATCAAATGCGATAATGGTATGATAGTGGATCTATATCGACGATACACAGTCATGTTGATAGGGATGGTCTACTGTTGCTAGTGTGGCCTCTTATAGCCTGAAAGAACCCGAGAGTTAGTCATTGACACCTTCATGTTATGTACAAGCCAAGGTCATAAGTAAACTACTGAAGAATACCCCTATAATACGACCGAAATATAACGCCACAGTACGTGCAGACATGCTCAATTTGTTATCTTTAGTCCCGAACCCAACGTCACCTCCTAGTCCTCGTTATTTGTCGGCACCGTCTTGCTTTTCTTCTTCCTTTTATTCTTGCGCTTATTCTCTGAGCTCGACTCCTCTATACTTTTGCTTGTGTCGGCATCTTCATACTCTCTCAAGAATTTGGTTACCTGCTCCTCCACAGGATCAGGTACCTGATGGTCATCATTAGATTCAGGCAATTGCCTTTTCTCTCCCGGATATGAATCTTGAGCGCGCCCTTGTTCCAAACTCTTGTTCTCTTTGCGCACTCTGCTGTCAGCATGTGACTCGTTGCCGGAAAGAGCGTGTTTAATAAATCGTCCAGCAGCTTGTCGGTCCAATTGTAATTGTCCTATACAGCAATGAGTCACCACAGGCTCGATTATACTCGCAAAGCAACGCCACTTACTGCCGGCTAACAGTTCTTCGGCATTCTTTATTTTCGCCACATACGCCTGCACCCGCCGAATATCATTCATTATGTCATGATCAGTAGTGTCGATCCCTGCAATTTTCAAGGTAGCTAGACGACAGGAATCAGCTTATCGCTCATCTCTTCATGTTTGAACTACACATACAGTATATGGTAGAGTTAAGAGCATATAAAGACAAAAGGTAGGCTTTTGCTTTGTCGATTGGCGCCATGTCGATGGTGTACTGCGCTAAGCCGCCGTCAATGATTGGCCCAAGACTGGATTCCAAGTCGCCCATCTCCTTCTCCAGGTTTTCGATTAATGGGAACAGTGTGTCAGTCGACGTCATGATGTATTAGAAGCATTTCCAGAGTGCCGTTTCGCAGAAGCAGAAATGTCGGATATAACTGAATTTTCTTAACCCCTAGTTTGCAAAACTGATTCTCGCGGAATAACCCCTAACCCAGGTTTTTTCTGCTTTACCCTTCCAACAATGTGTTAATAGGAGCCTGGCATTAGATCAACGATTGTGACATTTGTCGTGTGGACACGCTCAATAGAATACACTCTCAAGAACAGTGTGTTTTGCTGTATTTGGACCTACTAGGGCACGCAACGGGACTATCATATAGAGTCAGATACAAATTAGTTCGGCATTGAACTTTGCTGGATCATTGCGATCCCACTCGTTCACAATTCACGGCAATCTACGAAGCCTGCAAGTTTGTGCAACTTGGGGCAATTATCTAATCTAGGTGGTTACACAACTGCGTACTCAGGCGTCCGGATGAGTGTTGCCCCAGAAGCTACGTCCATGGCGGCCGAGGTAATCCAGCCGTCAGACGGCATTGATATCAATATCGATGACCCAGAGTTACTGCAAGAGGATGCGGGCGTAATGGAAATTGATCAGTACGCAGACGCGAATAATGGTGCTATAAATGAGGTACAATGGTCATGGTTCTCCTATTTGTTGGTAGAATTGCTAATGTCATATAGTCAGCTCAAGAGGAACCTGTTGAAGCTTCACCGTTGCGGTTAGAAGCTGTGCTTCTATATGGTGTTGATCAGATGTCTACAGATGACGTTAAATTATATGCATCTCATTATTTGCCCGACGTCACTCCGAATATAGAATGGGTTGACGATAGCTCAGGTACGCAGATTTCAAATTCCCCATCGAGGATCCAAATCTGATCATCCGGAATAGTATTATTTGTATTTGACAGCGACGACGCCGCAAGAAGGGCCTTGGATGCGTTTACGTCGGAAGCTGAGTACTACGATCTGCCTCCGGACGCAACGGCCTTGCGAAACGCAAAGGTCCATCCTAAAAATAGCCAGTATGGTTTAAAAGTTCGGGTCGCATTACAGACAGATCATAAGACGGTCTGTTGATTTCCATAACATTTCCACATTGGCTCTAACATTTACTGACGACGACTACCTAGAAACGGTCTCGTGAGAGAAGCAAATATTATCTTTTCCATGGCGACCCCAGAGAGCAACCGTACGAGCAGAGGTAAGCATTGATGGCCCGATTCATATCTGAATGGATCTAACCATCCGTAGGCGGCAAGAGACGCGGTCAAGAAGAAGTAGACGACGCAGTGCCTCGCCCGAGAAGCAAGCGGATAAAGATTTTGAAGAACACGGTCGTGGCCGTGGACGCCGCACTGGCGAAGATGACTTTCCCTCCGTACTAAAGGAGACATATACACCCATTACTAAGAGCTGGGCGAATGTTGGTTTTGCCGACCGCTATGTTCCTTCGGCAAGAGGTTCGGGCCCATCGTGGAGAAGCCTGGATAGTAACGAGCCCCAAGACCCTCCTCGTCGAAGATCACTATCTCCTGACAGGCATCGAGGGCATAGTGGATATCGTGCTCGTGGTGGAGGGATTCCTCGACAGATTGGTGATGATACTAAGGGTCGTAGTCTTGCGGGCCGGATCGGAGCAAAAGGCGAGACCGTCAACGACCCTGCTTCCGACTTCGCAAGTAGGTTGTCCGTCAAGAAGGACGACGACAGGGATGGAGGACGACGACGAAGAAGGGCCCACCATTTGGAGTTTGATTGAGTGTAAGATGCAGCATCATGTATTATAAGGCTCCGGTCTCGGATTGTAAATTAGGATCAGCATACTGTGTATGGTAGTTTACTTTATTGTCGAAGAGTCGATCAGTCTAATCACTCGTATATTTATTATTTGTGAGGACGGAATATGGCAGATTGGTGGATATACATGTTATATGGTTATAGCTTGAAAACGTTACTTGCAGTTCTTGTAAATATTATTATCAACGTGGGTTGATTAGAGAGAGTTTCATTCTTAGCGTCGACGAGGTGCACTCATAACTTCTATCGAACTCAATTCCCAAGAAGGAACTGGCCGAACTGATGTGATACCGGGGATACCGTCCACTCTTCTCGAAACGGAACGGAGTATACGGCCCTGTGAACGCGGAAGGATCGTTTAATTGTATTCTGGGGGCATTGAAGCTAAATGACGTTGCGTCATAATTAATTAGGAGCGAGCCTTAAAGTACGGAATTGTATTAGAGAATGCCGTCAAGAGACAACGTCCACGTCCTAGTGGCGCGCTATCTTCGAGATAATGGCTATAAAAATGTAATGGTTTTTGGCTGGATTTGTTTGGACACAGGGAATACGGAACTGACAGCTTTAGTAGACGCTGGAAGCATTTAAGGACGAACTGGGCCTAGAAGATGACATGATACCATCTGACCACTCAATCACGCTTGAAAGGTAAGCAGCCGAATATTCGTTGCTTTCTATCTAACATATTATCAAGTATAATTGAGCAGAAGAGACTGTTCGACTTATCTCGAGAGCTCGAAGCAGTGACCGTGGCTGACAACGAAGACAAGTGGCATGTGCCATATCCCGACTGCAAGACTATTCTTCCCAAACAATCACCAGAGTCGAATATTCTCTTTGTATCGGTTGCAAATCTGTCAATACCGCCGTCGACGGAAGATCAATCGTCAGTCTATCCTGCTCGACCATGCATTATCACGACTTCAGCGGACAGGTCTCTCAGAATATTCGACTTCAATACATTTGAATTGCTGAGGGTCCACACACACCTTCACTCATCGCCAATTTTGAGTGTAGTCGCATTCAATGAGTCGGTCTTATTGACCGGAGGTATGGACGGCAGGCTCGTGTTGTCAAATCCGACCACGGGAGATATTATCGACCAACAAAAAGATCACCAGAAGTATCTTGTTCGAATTGCATGTTCAAAGGATATGAAATATGTCGCCACTGCCGGATACGATAAAAAAGTAAATGCATATTCCATCGAGAACCTAGGGCCAGACGACGAGTCGACCTTTACATTTACCAAATTAGGAACGATCTCATTCCCCACCAACCCAGAGGCCATCCTGTTTGCAACTCCGGAGGACGAGAAATCGATTGAAAATACAACGCCACGATTGATTGTGTCTCGACGAGACTCAACTTTCTTGTACTACTATAAACTATTTCCAGTACTTAGTGAAGCAGCGCGCCATAACTTAAATCCCGATGGCAACTCATGGGTGTCGTTTTGTGCAATGGATATGGTTCTGGACCCAGTACAGTCCATGTTTTTGGTCGTCGCGACTTCTACGCTTCCAGAAATGAGATTCATGATGCTCCAGCCAGGATCAGATAAAATTCTAGAAAACGCGTCGACAAAGGCGCCGCAGGATGCTTATTCTAGTGCTAGAATATGCTGGCGGCCAAATGGATCGGTAAGTTTATTTATTCGTATGGTCCTTATATCTGCTGACAGTTAAGGGTTTTTGGTGTAACGGAGATGATGGCATCATCAGAGGAATCGAGTTATCAACAGGAAGCGTTGTTGCACAATTGAAGCACCACGACGGCAAAGTGAAGGCAATGTTTGCTGGTATAGTAGAGGGACGCGAAGTTTTAGTGACGGGTGAGTAGATAACATTATTTGAACGAGTATTTCAGCTGACGTTATAAGGTGGCTTCGATAAAACCATTGCCGTTTGGGAATTAGAGAAGAGGTAGTTGCAATGCAAACCGCGTTCGCCGCAATACAGTCTAGCATATGAAATGTGGTCATAGATTTCGTTTTGGCGTTAATTTCAAGGCGACCGCATAGCATTGGACGCGAGGAGTGTTCTATCCCTCAAATTAGGCGTATGTACATAATCATCGACATGCAGTCTCGATTCAGAAATCATTGAATGCTTGGTATCTATTTCACTAGAGTAACCCTTTGTCGTGATGCCCGTAAAAATCGGAACAGTAAAACTATTAAGAGTTCGATCTCTGAGATGCGATCACGAAGTTAGAAATAACGTCATCTGACAAGACAACAAGATATAACGTACGATCTTTGAACATAAATAGGAGACCCTGAACCACTATTCCTTTCGAAATTTGAGGACCGATACCTTTAAATAGTCCTTGGATACCCTCATGCTTAGCTAAGTATACCAAAGCATCAATAAAGGACGTATGCCGTTTGTCCCCAGGTTTGGGCTTAGACTGAAGCATTACTTTTGAAACGATCAGCGGCTGGGTGACAATCGTAGCCATTGCCTTCGATAAGGCACCGAGGACTTTATAACAAAAGTTAGTATTTAACAATCTCAACGCGCACCACTTTCAAACATACAAAACGAATCGTAAGCCGAAAGCTGGACCTTATTTCGGAAAAATAATTCTCGAAATCTCTGGTATGTCCCGTACGTAATGGCAGGGTTAATAACAAGTACCAACGAGGCCTTCAATCCACGCCATAAGCCAGTTATCCCGTCCTCTTGGATCACTTCTTTGCCGGTCTGGAATAAGCCGGACACGTCGTCCGATGTTTGCTGGCGAGTCGTCACCACGCTTACCGGAATGGTGAATATCTGGGCTATCGCCCCGGCTGCAGCACCAATAAGCAGTTCCGTCGCGATCGACATATTGCGAAACTTCTTCTGATAAGAGCTTCTCAAAAACCCATACCAACTGACAAGAGCAGCAGTTAGCAGGTCATCGTCCTAACCAGAATGTCGTGGGCTACGTACTAGAAATATGCAAAATTTGTGGATGCAACCCCAAGCAGTGCTCCTGGCAGACCATCATAAAGTGCAACAATACCACGCTTTCTATATATCTTCAGGAAGGCATCCAATGTACCCTCGTAGTAGTCGTCATCTCGTTTACTATGTATTATATCGTCAGCATGGCATAATCCTTCGAGGAGGTGACCAAAACTATACGTACAGTACTCCATTCTCCGCGTCGGAAGGGATGTGCTTCTTCTGCACCTGAAGTTTCGTCTTGATTCTGTGCTAGGTGAATAGAAGTCCCCCACATGATCCAAATCTTCAGCATACATATCTAGAGGGTAAACTATTGAGTTGGCGAGTATGGCCCCCGTCGCACCCGACAAAGCATATCCCCACGGTGGTAATGTAACCTCTTTTGACAGAGACATGTAGGACAGACGTATGAAACCTTGGTGCTATACCTTGCTTTTGGCCAAGCGATAGCGACTATTCAGGTAATGATATCGAGTTACCACTTCCACAACTTCTGTCGGACAGGCTGTATACGAAGCAATGGCCTGAATATGCTTGGCCGCGACAGTTTAAAGGTAAACGAGCTTGAAATCTTCTTTCTCCACAGCCAAACTCATCAACTGCTCGTTGACGACCTTGAGAGATATGGGAATATACATTGATAAGCCTAAACGTGAGCTCCGATGAGCTAAAAAGCTGCGGTTTCCCCCGCAGTGCGTTCGCACGCTCTGCTCGGGCCGAGTTTGTTTACCTGCTCATGTGAATGGCGATAGTGTTACCCGGATGCCACGGTCAGGGTTCATTCGAAGGGTTTCGTGCATCAAGAGAAAGCATGGCATGCGCGGTGAAATGTGTCAATTCTTTGAGATCTGATGGATTTTGATGCGATTGAAAGGGAGGCCAAGGTATGTGCTTCTATCATCAGGTAGATGTGGAACTGTTGCTTGGAAATTGCAATTGAAGTCGAACGCGAACAAGGCTTGGTAACTGACATTATCCAAGAATGCTTTAA
>JANJPG010000300.1:0-12175 GCA_030407185.1 Lipomyces yarrowii
ATCGGGTTAGGGCATGAAGCATTGGTCTGGCGGCATTAGCAAAGAAAATGGAAAAAAAATAGTTTAGAGGCTACAATTAAAATTTAGCGGAAAAATGGAACAGCAAATTTTAGAGGCTACAGTTAAATTTAGCGGGCCACATCAAAACGTCGTTGCATTATTATTCTCGTGCAGCGGACTAGCGTTTCCAGAGTAGGCAAACAAATGACAAAAACATCGCCTTCGGTATGCCAGGAATAGGAATTTAGTTGGCTCGTGCCGTGCATATTTTTTTGAGAGGTACAAAAGCCATCATTTATTGCGGCTATATGGCATAGTAAGTTAGTATCATAGTACACGGCTGGTCCGGCCATTCGCGTTTTGCAGATCGCAAAATTATTTGAACACGCGGCAGCAAATTGTTCTCGATCGAAACAAGATTGGCAGGATCAATTTTTGTTATTTAATTAATGATCGAATGTGATCTACTGATGGCCCCTTTATAGTGAGTTGGTCAATGGTCCATTATTGCCAACAGAACGCCAAGGGGCCATGAACCGAACAAATCGACATAATGGCTG
This sequence comes from Lipomyces yarrowii, assembly GCA_030407185.1. Lineage (NCBI taxonomy): Eukaryota > Fungi > Ascomycota > Lipomycetes > Lipomycetales > Lipomycetaceae > Lipomyces > Lipomyces yarrowii. The sequence goes on from JANJPG010000300.1 coordinate 561, forward strand.
AAGGCGTTTTTAGTGTTGGTTTGTGACGGGTCAGTCTAATATGCTGACCCAGCACTGGCGGACCTGCGTGAGTAAACCTGGGTTCAGTAAGGCAAGGGCCAAATGACCAACCAGCCTCCTCTCCTCGCCCCCTATTATTAGTTCATAATAATACAGCAAGCAGATCATTTTCTTGAGGGGCTCATTCTGGTGCCAGATTGCGCCTTTTTTTTGTGTGTGCTTGTGCGCATCGCATAACTTCGCCTTTTCATTTTGTGTGGGGCTGAGGCCATTTGGCTGTAGCCAGTGCTATTTTATGATCGATGGCGCACAGTTATGACATTTTTGGCACTGAGCCACCACATGACGTCATTCCCATTGCCATCACAGCCCTGGTCCTCCTCAGAATTCCCTCGGAACAATCACTACAAAAAATACCCGTTAAAACATGGCAAAAAGTCGTTAAAATAACCAATTTAGCCAGACGAACCTCGGCCGTTGCAGTTTGGTGCCCCCCCAACAAACGGGGGCAGGCCGGTTGCCCGAATCAAGAAATAACGTTTACATATGTACTGGTACATTCCATTGCCATAGTAATTTCCAGATCGATCCTGGGTTCCTGGTACCGTACCGACGGTTGTATGTGGTCACGAGTCACACTGCTGCGCAATTTGTGAGTCGTGAGTGCATGTGACGTGCATTTGGCGCGGCAGTTGTGCCGAATGTGCGCGAATGAGCAGCCACGTGTGCCGGTGTTCGAAACGGTCACGAAATTGCGTCTTTTTTTTTTTTAAACTTCATCGAAATAACTTGGAGCATTTTGCCGGTCTTTTTTTTTTTGTGTTTCTCTTTTGTTTTATTGCTCAAAAATACTGTTTGTTCTGCGAGACCCCCGCGCGGGATTTTGTGCGTTGGCCAGCAGCGACACTCGCGTGTTGTAATTATCCTTCCTGATCGGGAGCAGTCGCCGAAGCGCAGTTAAAACAGGTGGGAGTAATTCTCCCCACACACACACAAAGCAAGTGCGTGACTTGTGACTTGCCACACGTGACGGGCGAGTAAGCTGCCAGAAATAGCGCAGCATCCGCCCCGGTTAAGCGCGGGACCACTGCTCAGGTGGCGCTGGCCGCAAAAAAAAACTGGCCGCGTGAGCCGCTCGGCGCGTACCCGTTTTGTGTAGCGTGCGCAGAGGTACGGCCGTGCTGTCGGATACTGCGGGACTGCCCAAAGGGGCGCGTCTCTAACCCGGGCCCGGGTTACACAGACCCAAGCACTCGCAAACGCAACGTTCGTGGCAACGACGATGAAGACCACGCAAATGATTCATACCAACCTGCCGTATATAAACCAGACCGTTTCCCACCTACCTCCCCCACAAGATCACATTTAGTGCGCGTCTCGGCTCTTTCTTTTCGAGTCAAATCAAAAAGACACTCGTTTCCCCCCTAAAGCAGTCAGAGGAGGACCTTCGCTTGCATTCTTACTACTACCATTATTGCATTTTGCACATTCATCATGGACTCGACCAGAATCAACGACTTCAAAGCCAACGTCTACATCCCCCGTCCGTCCGCACAGAAGGCCCGGTCAGTGCCGGTCGAGCATCCGACCTTGATCATGCCAGATAACACGACCGACGCGTCGCATCGTCTCAAGTGTGGCTGCGCCGGAGACGAGTGTCTGTTTGCCCGGTTCGCCGAAAAGTCAAAGGGCGAGAAAGCCCTCCACCGCGTGTACGAGGAGCAGTACCACTTGCGCACCGGCATACCAATCAACAGCGACTCGCACGCCATCATAACCAGCAGTAGTCCACCCAAGTCGCGGGTTCCTGCTGGTGCCGCCGCACGTCCCGGGCGGGCATATTAGCTTGCGGTTTTATTGATCATGGTTTTGTTTGCAAGTCACTAGGGTTCAGGGTTTTATTGTTGTTAATGGCATAAGCAAATTTTCCTCTTGTAGTTATAATGATTGTTGCCAGGAGTTATCGGGTCTATTATTAGTTTGCGTGTAACGATATCGGGAAATCAGTACTGTATCGGGGGTAATGTCGCCACGTCTTATTGTAAATGTTCATCCTCAACTTGGCTGCTTGCGCGAATACGCTCGCAGTCCCTGCATGGATAGTAGTAATATATTTATACATTATTGCAACATTCCGCTCGCTTGGCGCAGCTGATCGACGGCGATGGTGCGTGCGCCGCATTTCGCATTTCGCAGGTCGCATGTCCTCTTGCCCTTTGCGGCAACAGCCGCACCAGCCTGCACCAGTACAAACTACTGTAAGTTTACAAACACGCCTTATTTGCCGCCGATAACCATCAACTATGACCGCCTTCCTGACCCTCAGGACTGCTCTCAAGTTATTCAGAGCTTGGTTCAGAGCAAAAAATGTCAAGATTGGTTGCACCGCATGCCTCTTCCTTCACAATACCCTCATCCTGTAAAACACTCTATTGATGACTCACGAGCCCCGATCGCATGCAGGCCGTTTTGCGATTGCCTAGTGAATATTTAACAAGAATCAAAAGGATGCAAGCAAGGACGGCAGAGTTGATCTAGCCGTTTAAGTTATAATAGAATTGAAATATCAAGTCTTCGAGCTTCGCTACATTATGTTCATTTTATTTGTCTCTGTAATGCAAACATATGACAGCAATTTCTCGTCCTTTGGGCGACCGGCTGGTTGGCCGTCTAATACAAGCGATTGTCTTTTCTTATCTATTTGCCAAACTACCAAAACGCCGCAGCATTGCTACAAGATCCCACTCCTTATCGCGCCCCTCTTACATATACAACCCCGGGCAATATTCCGGCACAAAGGATTTAGTTTGCCGCTACAGGTCTCAGCATCTCCTTTCTGCGGTCGACCTCGGCCAGCAAGTCCGGATACCAGATTTTGGCCACGTCTCGATGCGACTTGACCCGGTTTAGCAACGTTGCCTCGCCAATGTGATCAAACATGGAATGTTTGAACGTCATCTCGACCTCGTCCTTGTTGCCGCGCAGCTTGTTCTTGAGCGCGAGAACATGCGCTGGCAGGGCCATTTCGGCGAACTTTGCATCGTATGATACGCCTTGGAAGAACGGCACAGAAAACCGCGGGCCCGATCCGGCCGGCGGGGAGATGACCTTGGCAAGTTTTAGCACTTTTTGTACATATGATTTATATAGCAGTCTTACCTGATGCGTGGTACTAACACACACGCCCTTGGTTAATGCTTCGAGACCTTGGCCGATCGCAACAACTGCAAATGTCCCCTTTTTAGCATGCTATACAATCAGGGACATAAAAAAGTTATATACCTAGTGTCCCCGGAATAGGACGGCAATTGATCCATTCCCCTTGCGAGTTTTGAACCTGCAATCCGTCGTGATTCGACGCTTGCAAAAGATAAGACGTCAGCATCGAATCCTTGTGAGGACCAACTCCTTGACCCGTCGCATCATTTCCTAATTCTCCCAAATCTGGATATTTGACAATCTTGAGCTTATGCTGTTGGTCATGGTCAAAATACCCATCAAACGCATCAACTGGTAGACCTAGACACTCGGCCACGAGTCCCGTAAATTCCATCGACCTATTTACATCAGCCGACCGGAATTTATTTTATTTTTCGTGCATTCACAATAATACCCACACTTTCGACATTCGCTCGATATATTCGGTAAAAGTCTTCTTGAAACCTGGCAACGCCTCCTCACTGGGCCACAAATTCGGTCCTCGCAACCACCGATACCGCGGCTCATGTTGGCCCGGCGCAGGTAGCTCGGTCGCCAAATCGATCTGTTCGCGCCAATCGATTTTCTCCTTTGTGATCTCGTTGGCAAGACGACTGTACCCGAGAAAATGCGGCGAATGCTTCATCTCGACCCTGAGTTTCTCGTGCATGGGCAACCCAAATAACGCTCGCGACTGCCGTATGACATCGTCCGTGAGCGCGTCCGACACACCGTAATTGGTGATGTACAGGAACCCGACCTCGATCAACGCATGTCGAAGCGCCGTCAGGAATTCCGGTCTCGTCGCCGCATCACGCGACTGGGAAATGTCGAGGATCGGGATCTCTGTGAATGCCGTCGTCATTTGGAGGTCCTGCAGCGGACGACTCGACCTTATGATGTTTGTTTTGGAAGGCAAAAGCAGGCTATTGCAATCAGAGTCGGGATGGAGAGAATACAATTTCGCGCTACCAGGTTTTGTAGTAAATTCACGAGTGATGACGCCATTCCCACTACTCTCGCGACTCATCTACACCACTTTTTTTGATCGACCGTGCTCTACTTGTAGTCCGAATAATTCCAGTCAGATATTCTACTACGCCCTCCGTCTGTCGGACGGGCCGAAAGATCGTGCATCCTTCCCATTCAATTAGTCCCATTCAATTAGCACAACTTAAACGCAATTAAAAATAAATGAACACCCGGGTCCCACAACTGCACAATCAGTGTTACCCGGTCCCAACCTTAAATCATAGTCTGTTCTCATATTGCGTACACTTTCGTCCTTGTTTGTTCCAGCAGTGCTCGCGCCAGAGGTTGTTGTTTTTGAGCAGTATTTTTCTCCTTATAGGCAAATAGGCGACCAGCTACCTTATCGCCATAGTCGGCGCAAAGTAAGGTTGTTGTTTTGTGTCCAAAAGTTGCCCCTGGGCCGCTCGACCGTTTCCACGTCATTGCATACAAAACGGCGACTTGGGTCTCGGCCCCCGGCAGACAGTTATTAAACGAGTGTTGTATGTCGTTGTTAAATGGTAGAGAAATTTCTGAAATATTGCGGCATTACTGACATGGGTATTAGGATACGTTCAATTCGCCAATATCTCATTACGCAAACCGACGCTGGCCCGATTATCAAAGACAATGCAATTCCCATAACTAATCCCCGACAACCGACATTCTTCCATTATCAAATTTTAACTTGTCGTCGTTTGCTACCGTCCTTTAATAGACCGATATACGTTTTGTGCATTTTATCGCCTGTCGTTCTTGCCGCAACATTAGATTCAACTTTTTTTCCCACTCATATTGGCTCCATAAAGAGGAATAGTTATGAGCGCAAACAATTTGCGGTCAAGAGCTGCGTCGAATGTCTCTGAAGCTTCGACTCACACCCAGACAAGTAGCCGCATATCGGCCGACGTACGTATACAGCCTGTTTGACTACTCAAACCAAGGCCACGAATGTTGATTTCTTTTCGTTCTTGCAGGACAACGTATACGATTATTTGGCAAAGATCATTCTAGTGGGTCCGTCAGGATGCGGCAAATCCAGCGTATTACACAGATTCGTCGAGGGACAGTGTACGCTATCAAGTGATATTAACATGTTGGTTTGGACACCCCCCGGGGAGGCTAATAATATTTCTTAGGGCGAGTGTTGACATCTTCTACCATCGGCGTTGAATTTTCTTCCAAAATAATAAAAGTAGGTACCGGCGCACGACGAAAGAGGATAAAATTGCAGGTAAGTTGTGAAACAGGCTTTTTGATTCGCATATCACGGCCAAAGCTTACATGCGATATAATAGCTATGGGACACGGCAGGACAAGAACGTTTCCGTGCCGTTACGAGGTCATATTATCGAGGCACGGCCGGCGCATTACTGATATACGATTCAACCAATCCCGCCACGTTCCAAATGCTGCCGCACTTCCTGTCTGACCTTCGCAACCTGGCAAATCCAACAGTATCGCTCCTCCTCGTTGCCAATAAATCCGACAAGATCCCATCCGCAAACGCGGCAGACATTGTCCCTGAATCCGATGTTGTCGAATTTGCCAGACAAAATGGCACGATCCCAATCCTTCACACATCAGCTCTGTCGGGACAAAATGTCGACGAAGCATTTTCCCGGTTGGCTAACATGATCCTGACAAAAATCGAACTCGGCGAACTCGACCCGGACGATGTCGGCGCCGGCGTACAATATGGCGACGTGCCAACTTGGGCGGACGGCTCTGCCAAACGGGGGCATGGCGGCGCCGGCCGTCGCGCGACCCGAGCCGGGCCTTTGGGAGGGCGCGGGGTTGTTAGTTTGGTAGGGGGCAAAGGAAGTAATGCGCTTGGAATACGGAGGGGAACGTGTTGTTAAGTGTACTTCATCATTATTTTTTTGTTTGCAACATTGGGAATTATTATTTTTTTTTTCTTAGACGGGTGTTTTTTTTTGTGTCATTGGATTCAGTTCGTATTTATGGTTTTACATAAATTGTTTGGGAAGGAATTGGGTAATGTTGGCACGAAGTCTTTTCCTCAGACCGGGTGTGTGTGTGTATCTCGTTTTTATTAAACCTAGTGCACTTAGTTAGAAAATTGCAACGTTGGGTATCATATCGCATTATATATACCATGGCCAAAAAAAGAAAAAGGATCACTTCGTCATTGTACATTGTGCAATTAAATCTATACAATATATAACTTACGCCTAATCAAAAAAATCCAAAAGTTTTTATTACTCCATATTCCGAATGAGCTCAAAACTTCTAAGATCCAATTCTAAAGGTTACATTACTTTTTCTACGACTGGTGCTCCGCAGTCGTGCCGGCTGCCGGTGCTTGTCCGGCTTCGTCCGACACGACGGTCTCAGACACAATTTCTTCCGAGTCTGGCACCAAATTCTGTTCCAAATCCTCCTCAGGCATCTCGTCCAATCTGGCCAATGCTTTTTCGACCTCGCCATGCCAATTCGTTCGCATGATGACCGTGAATTCGAGTGAGCCGGCAATATAAAGCGCGATGCACTGGCCCATCCATAAGCCGGGCAAACCATTACCATGGAACGCCAATGATATGCCCAACGGCAGGGCTAACACATAGTAGGCGGCCGAGTTGATAAACGCGCCGATATGTTGTCGTCCCATGCCTCTCAAGCTGCCCGAACATGACGCGTTCAGGCCGTCTGCGATTTGAAACAACGCCACAAACGGAATGACCTGGGCGGTTTCGCGAATGACATCGAGATCGTCGCTGAAAAGCTTGCCGTAATAGCCCCGCATAAGCATCATGATAATCATTATACCCGCACCTATTGAGGCGGCTAGAAGAGCGGCAGTATATGCAGCCCGACGGGCAGCACGGGCACGACGTTCGCCCAGCAGATTTCCGACCCGGGTTGAGGCCGCGACACCGATGCCAAAAGGAATCGTGAACGTAACCTGGTCAGATGTCATGACGCAGCTCTGGGCAGCCAAGGCAATATCGCCGAGCCTGCCGGCCACTAGTGCCACGATTTCAAACGCCCACCATTCCGTGCCGACCATAATAATGCCAAGGATACTGAGTTTGTAATAAATCCCAAGATTCGTGAACGCCCGGCGGGAGAAACCTCCCCATGCTCGTGCACCTCGCGAAAATTTGGTGAAAATGACAAGACCAATGAACGAGATCCAGTAGGTGATGCCGGTCGCTATCGCGGCACCGTTGAGACCGAATCCAAGTGGGTGAATAAAAAGGTAGTTGAGAATACCGTTCAGCGGCGACGTAACCAGAAGAACATAAGTACCCGCGTGCATGATGCCCTGGACTTGCAAAAATTTCTTGAGCGCCTCAAAGTAGATAAATCCAAGCCCGCCAGGTATAAGACACTGTAGGAAGCTGGCAGCCGAAACCGCGAGTTCTGGTGATTGACCAAGTGCGAGAAGAACTGGCTCGGCATACAGCCACAGACCAATAACAGGCACGTACAGCGTACCGAGCACAAAGCATCCCCGTTGTAAGAGTACACCTAGTCTATATATCGGACGAGTTAGTATTTCTGCTCCCTCCTCATTCTTGTTAAACAATATCTATACGCACTCAGTAGGGTCTTCGCTGGCGGTGTAAGTTGCTGATCCAAGTGTATCTATGGACGTCGTCCCACCGAGCTGAATCAGCCAGCCTGTACTCATTGCAAACATGTAGCTAAAAGCCGAAGTCGCCAGCTCCCGCGCACCAAGTCGTCCGACTATTAAAATGGACGCGGTCTGCAGCGAATTCTGAAGCATGTATGACAAAATGACCGGAATTGACATCCACAGTAACCGTTTATATTCCACCCACGACACCTTTGCCAAGAACCGACCCAAAAAATGCGTCGATGTCACTGCATCGGGATCAGTCATGGCCGTATCGACCGGCATGAGTCTCTGCTCTTCTTCGGCGTCCGCAATTGTCTCGAAATCACCATATTGCTCTCCCACGAAAGAATCTTCGTCACGTTGTCGAGGAACCGCATTGCTATCAAGAGTACCTATTGATTTTGCATCCGGATCCATGTCTGTCACGAAAAGAGGATCGGCAGACACACTGTCGGAACTAGGCTTGCCGTTCTCGCCGCCCGAGATGGACGAAGCGGACGAGGAGGACGGCGAAGAGTTCATTGTCGAATTATTTTAGTTGACAGAGTAACACAATGCTGGTGAAAGACCAACGGCACTCCGACTGGGCTCGAGAAACGGAACGCCAGCCACAGATATCGGAGCAACTGCTGGCAAAGTCCAAGAACGACGTGCAAAATCGTTCGTATGTTGTATCTCAATATTATCCCTTAGCCGGGTCACTCGCCACGAGCACGAACTTGCCGCACAAAGTTTTCAGGGTCGACGCTAACTGTTATTAATAAGGTTTTTTCGCTAACTTTATTACTTCACCAGCACCGTTATGAAGGTTAGGGGTATGCAATTTACCTCTCTCGAAATGCGAATCACTTGCTTGATTCGTATTGTTAAGGAGTTTTAAAGTGTAGTCACCAACAACCCATGTGTATTTGCCCTAACCTCCGTAAATTTTCGTGAAACCCGATTTTTACCAATTTAACAAGGTTTTGTCAGCCCACAAGCCTAACCCTAAAACACGCGTCGGTAGTTTGTTGACGCGTTCCCCTCAATTTTCTCCAAACATCGTGCTCTTCATTTCTTCAAATTTCCCTCTTTGCTAAAATCATATGAGACCTCCATGGACTGCAACTCCAATTCTGAGAATACACTTTCCCTCTCCATTCCAGTCTCGTGGAATGAGAACAATTTCGCGCTTACATTTAAATTCTTGCAGTACCTTAGGGATCACGACTTTGATCGACAGTCAATATTCTGGCCTCATGGGGGAGAAAACTCTACTGGGCAAAAGAACGTAAAGGTATGCCAGAAGATTGCGGAACAGTTCTTTTCGGACATCAGTCCGTATAAAGATCATATGAGCAAAGAGGCGTACGGCAAGGCCGTATATAACAAACTTCGCAGCCTGGAAAGGGAGGCCACAAGTTGCACAGTAAACCCCGACACTGGTGCTGGAGTTGAAGACCATGAGAAAGCAAAAAATATCAGAGGTTTTATATTTATCCTGCAGTTCTCAGATGTTAATAATTGTTGATGACCGTTCTTCTTTAGATGAAATTACTGAGGATCCCCTATGTAGACGAGCTCATTGATCTGGTCAGAGGCCGCATGGAGATAATTGCGACAGTTGGCATGTGTGCCAACGATGACGTGGATCTTTCGGTGATCGATGGGTATGATGATGGACCAATAACCTACCAAGACTTTCGCAGTACGAAGAAGGCTTTGAAGACGGTAAGTCAAGCATGTCAACCCACACAGCCACCTGTAAGCGATCGCTATCATCCTTGGATTCAATACCTAGCACTGAGAGGCCCGCAAAAAGAACGAGGTCTAAGGTTTGCTTGCTTACTTATAATATCCATTACATAAGTTTGATTCTCACCTGGTATTTTACACAGAAAACCTTTGGCGAAGTGCTCGCAGATGTAACAGAAAAAATCTTTGAAAAGTGCGCGAAAGCAAAAAGAGAAGCAAGGCTGGAAGCCTTCAAACTGGCAACCGCCAAAGAGAAAACGAGACTGGTAAAAGAGCAGATTCGTCTTATGAAATACAAGTTGCTGTACGCAAGAGCGATGAGTAACTTTTCAAAGACTGACCCTTGAGTTCGACGACACAATCGCAGACGACGACGATGAATAGGTTGAGGAGGCATGGGCAATTGTTATTTGCTACTGTCATTTTAATAATGTCCTTGGCGACGGTTCCAGTAAAGTGTCGCGTAGGAATTCACGATGCGCTTTGGCTTCTGCAAGCTCCCGCGCTCTTTTTGCTCTCGTTTTATCATGTAGCGATGCCGCGTTCTCAGGTCTAATGTTAGCGATCAATTCCTGCTCCGTATCCGAAGTATCAAAGCCATTGTCTTGTTCATGAATCAGGGCGACTGAATGGATCACAATACAGGCCCTTAACCATAATGCGGCGAAACTTTAATTTTTTTTCACTGTGAATCATGATTCTTAACTCCTGCAATGAGCGCAGGCGATCTTTCAAGTATCCGTTGCAGTGCTCGGACCTAACACGAATAGAAGACAGAATGAAGTTGTAAGTCCCGTCTTCTCTGGTGTCCTTTTCAGGATGTCGATATTGAATCGGTAGCCATGTCTGAATGGGATAGCCCGAATCAGCCCAGCACATTTCTCCTTCCCCCAGTAGAACATCATGCTTCTAGTATACGGCCATTTACTGCTTCAATTGCTGTCACGTCACGGTTGTCATCGATGCGGACCAGTACAGGTTCGTCGCGGCGAGTGACGAGACGGTCATGCTGGGCAGGCTGGCAAACAATTCAACTGGATTGGCGGATTGATTGAATTGACCGACAATTGACCAATCGGGCCGATTTCAGTAAATCAATCAATCAATTCGAAGAGCCGGCTGATTGATGAAATTGACGGATTGTCGGGACACAGCTCGGACCGGGAATTGGCCGGGGTAGACGCATTGGATCTTCGGCCCACCCAACTATCGCTGGCATTGCACGCTACGGTCGGTAAACAAACACGCGTTTCCCGCTCCAGCTTACTACGGCTACTACGGATATTGATGTGGAGGACCAGTTGGAATACTGGTACAACAAGAGGTCAGACTACCCTCGTCTTTGTCAAATGGCCGTGGATATTTTATCTATCCCTCCCATGGCGGCTGAATGCGAGAGGCGCTTCTATTCCCTCGGTTGGTCAATCCAACTGGCCCTCACGGTCGATAGCCATCAATCAATTCAATTGGACCGCCCGGTTTAAAATTGAATTGTTTGCCAGCCTGATGCTGGGTGACAGTGGGAAGATAAACTGGCTAAATCAAAGGACATTTCGTTCGATGAAGAGTATCGATTGTATTTCTTGGATGCACCGATGGGAACTGGCAAAACTCATGCCATCAAGGAGCCTCTCCAACGCCACCCGGAGCTATCTGTCCTATCAATCACGTTCCGGCAGTCACTCGCACGTTATCTTTCGCAGCAACTCGAGTTGAACTGTTATCTTGACGATGGCTTCTGGCTTCCGGCCGCGAGAGACCGGAGGAGACGCATTTTCGTGTGCCTGGACATTATTACGAAGCTCGGCTCAGACGTCCAGCCGTACGATCTGATCGTGGCCCGGCACGCAAAGATAAGGCATTAAACCGCCTCAACAGGTTACGACAGGGCAGCCGCTCCTTTGGAGAGCTGATGTCCGAGCTCGACTGCCTTCTGTTGGAGGCAGGAGGCCACGGTTGGGCCGACGAAGTGAAGAAGGGCTATGTTCGGGCCGCGGTCAATCAATCCCTTAGGGATCGGCTGATTACTATCGAAGAAAAGCCCACATACGACGGATACTGTCTA
>JANJPG010000301.1:0-12091 GCA_030407185.1 Lipomyces yarrowii
AAGCCGTTGGCCCATGTGGTCTTTGAGAAAGTCCTTGCAGTCAGGAGTGAAACTGACTCTGGCTAAAGTGGCGAAATGCTGCAGAGTCCCATTTGTTATGCATATCAATCAGATCGTGAAGTGATGCCATCAAGCTATCGAAACCAAGTCTCATACTGGATGTCTACACTCGAGAAACTGTCTGCATACATTAATGTTAGATAAATGACCAGGTCTGTATATATTCTGAATTATATTCACTTTGTGGTCGAAGAGGATCCCGGCCAGTTACAGGCTGCCCCTCTTGGCTCTCTGCAGACTGTGTCGCTAGCCAGGCGACTTAGTTCTCGTTGTCAAGTTGAGAATGAATTTGCCAGTGTTCAAAATAGGACAATGACAAGGAAGGCGGCAGAAGAAGCGAGAACAAATGGCCATATTAATAATTAGCAGCTGGCGCGTTGCCGATTATAACTATGCGTGATCCATTTTTGGCTAACATATATTACATTAACTATTATACATCGCCCTAATCCTCCAGAACGAAACCAAGTTCCGCCTCCAGCCAAACCTTGGTCGCTGCAGCGGTCCGAACTTCTGACAGCCCATGGCCGGCAGCAAACTCCCGAGCCTGGCCGGCATTAAGGCCGCGGATGTCCGCTACGGATTGGAGAACCGGCAGGCCCTGACGTCGTGATGAGTAGAGCGCATTACCAAAAACATAAATTATAATTTACCTTTGACGACGGCATGGTGCCGTCTAAAAACGGCACCCCAACGCCTGGCTTCGTCGGACCCGCATTCCGGCTAACTTGCCGTGTACGACAGTTAATAACAAAATATAACATGAGACACGCAACAAGCGGGATACGCACAATTGCTAGACTCCGAAATGACGCGGCCGAGGCGGCCACAGTCTGCTGACCATGTACCTGGCTATGTACCTGATTGAATTGACCGACAATCGGTCAATTCAATCAGGCCGACTTTAGTAAATCAATCAATCAATTCGAAGAGCCGGTTGATTGATGAAATTGACGGATTGTCGGGTCGTGCCGCCGCTCAGGCCGGGGCTTGACGGACGTTGGCGGCCCACCCAACCGTCGCTGGCATTCGGTAAACAAACACGCGTTTCCCACTCCCTTGACAACAAATAGCTTCACAAAATTAACGGCGACGGGGAGGTCGAGGTAGAGGTTGTTACACTGTATGATTAAGTGCCATATCAATTGTCAATTCAATTCAATCAATTCAATCGGGGCCCTCGGTTGGTCAATCCAACTGGCCCTCACAGTATGGTTGCGGTGGTGAAGCGCAAGCCTCTACACTTACCGTTGGCGGAATCAACAACTCGTCGCTATTATGGGTGGCCATTGTAGAAAACAGAGAAGGGAATTTACGTGTTAATGGAACAATAACAGTGGAGAGGCTAAGAAGTTGAAGGAGATTTGGGAGTTGGGAAGAAGCCCGTCGTATTTGTTTACGGCCCAGATGACGTAGCGCGAGCCACACAATTTGATAATAAGTAATTTGATTTCAGCCCCATATGCAATCTCCCTTCTTCCTTGGACCTCAGTGTGAATTCCATGAACACAGCTACCTGATTAACATTTTAATTCCAATTACCTGAAGTTGACATTTCAGTAATTACCCATTCAGATATTTTTGCCAGTACAACATTGTGGATTGCCAAATCTAACGTAACATAAACTCCAAGTCTCCAAATATCTGTCATTTTGCTGTGAGAGCATACAACTCCTAACGACATCAAGATACCGATTTTCATTAAAAGAAATATGACCGTCCGGTATATTTCTTACTGGCAAGTCAATTTTAGGAATGAAATCACGAATCTTCAGGCCAAGATATTTCGGCAGACGGTTCAAGGACTGAGAATTCCGAACCAGCATCTAAAAAGCGAGACATGAATGTGAGCAAATTTGTTTTCCCTCACGAGGGCACAAGAACACTGAGATGTTTAACCCACGTATCTAGCAGGCCGCTCCCTGTTGGTGCGCCATACTTCAATGAAAACTTGTTTCATCTCTCCATGCCACTTATGACCACGGTATTCAATTTGGGCCATAGAGACCACTAGCAATATATCTGGGCTTGATTTCGTGCCACATTTGCTTCGCATCGACATCTGCGATAATCTCATTCGATTTACGGGAACTGGAAATGTTGGCGATTCTTCAAAACACACCAATATACAGGTCGTAAGATCTGTACCCAAGCAAAAAACAGATTCTTGCCCTCACAAAAAGCAACGTAGTTGTCTGTATATCCAATCTCAACCGTCATCATAGGTGGTCCCATATATTTGTTGGAGACATACTCCAAGATATAGTCGGCTGACGTCGTGCTCCCGAAATAGGCGCCCTTAATGGCTATCGAGGAAGATCGAACATTGAGGGACAAAATCACTCACATTCGATGGCTCTCAAATCACGAAGGTCGATCGCATGAACGTCGTCATTAGGAATTGACTCATCACGGAGAGTATCCGTCCATGACTGCCCATTATACACCAGCGGTCCCAAGTTGACGGTGGTTCTGTCTCCTCGGCGTGTTAAGGATTCTTGGAGCAATTGATTTCGGCTGCAGGAATGAGTAAAAACTCATCGGCAAAACATGCATTCACGACCGTGTATGAGGACCCAGAGCGTAGTAAATACAAAAGCAATAAATTGCCTAAAGTCACTACGACCATGCAATTATTCATTCGGCGAGTACGTTGCATACAGCATCCCAAAAGAATCTAGTGCAGTGTCATTCGCTTTACTAATCACTTCTATTATCTGGACCATGAAGTTGAACGATAAAGGAGTATTTATGGCGCGCCAATAATCTAACGGAATTGGGAGAAGAATTTCGCCAATTGGGTATAACTGTACGGATTTATTAGCCGATGGCACAATGGATCCCAAAATAGGCAATACTAACCCTCTGTTGTACTCCTCGACAGTTTCAGGATCACTCAGAACCGATCTCGCACCCATCCATCCATGATACATAGTGGCGTAAGTCTCTACGTATCCGATTTTGCCTTTGCCCGTCAGTATCTCGGCATAGGCTCTGATCCCGTCGTGATTGTCTGTTGGTGACGCAAGGCAGATGTGGGGGATTGTGAATTTTTCGACATCTTCGCGTGTGGGCTTCCTAGTTTGTACAAATTAGCGAGGAGATCGGGGTTAATCCGATATTGGTGACGAAGAAAAAAAAAAAAAACATTTGACCACTCACGATGGGTAGGCTTGTCCTAATGCTTTGAATGGTGTATTGTCCCCAGATGCGAGGGCATTTAGCTGAGGGGATTTGTCAGCAAAATGGTTGAGTAACCCCGAACTTCAGTCCTCACCTTTCCGCCCCAACCTAGACCAAGGCCAATCCAGGATCGCACAGCTGGCCATTTGAGCTTCGCTTCTTCCACCGAGCGGATAACGTTTGGTAGGTTGTCCGGTGGTTGAGCTTTGTACTTCACAAGCGCCATGTACTGGCTTTTCATCTCTTCGACAGGCACACCATCTTTGTCGATCCAAGTAAGCAAGGCTGGTTTGCCGTCAAAATAATCTGGAAGAATCACGAGAGCATCTAGTAATTTAGCTAGAAGGTCGGCGCCTTGAATGACCGAAGGCACGAGACCAAACGCATCAGTGACCTCAACAACGGCTATGGATGACGCTGGATTGCCTGTGACGTCTATGTTGAACAGAATTAGGAAGCAAATTCGTGCTCTACTGTACAGGAATGAGATTACATGCGTTGAACCTGCCCATTTTCTCGTATTTGCCCATAGGCTGAAAATCAGACATTGACGCCATAACCGTGCAAATACGTTGCGAACTGGCTAATTGCTGACACAAGCTAGAGAGGAGTGCCAGGCGCTTTAAATGACGGTTTTGACTCTGCGAAATATTGTCGTAACTATGGCACTGCCAAAACTTAATTCAGAATAATAATGAAAAGACGGACATAGGGGACAAAGATCCCGAGGACTCTTACCCCTGAAATCTGTCACTAACACTAGTAAAGTGAAGGTACAGCCGTGAAGGTATATTCGTGAAATCGCCCTCTCAAATGTCAACGCGTTCAGCCCAAATGACAGGTTTGTAACTTGAAAGATCATATTCGGCGCTTTATAAATTCAGCGGCAGTCGGAGCAACTTGGCATCGGTGTTTAGAGCTCGCTTCGGTGCGGCTCAACAGTATGAGGACGAGGTCGAGTGTTACGAGTACGACAGGGTAAGGGATGCTAGATATGCATACGCGCCATCGCGCCAGAGTGGACATGGGCGTAGTGCGATCTAAACTCTGCAGTTTAAATCGGACTGGAAGTTTCTCTGAGAATAATCTGTAAAAATGATTTTGTCGATGTACAGGCTGTGATTACAGAGATGGAGTAAATAAAGGTGTTCAATTAGCCCCTGATTTGACGACAACTATCATCATAATAACTAACGACAGTAATCCCGTTACCACGGTGAAGTAAGATCAGGTACTTGTTTCGGTCGGGAATTTCTTGAACATATCCTTGAGCTTGTCGATGGGAGCGGTCAATAATGCGACTGCGGTCTCAAACGGCGGCTTGTTCGGCGCGGACGGATGACTGTGGGTAGGAACGAAATGTTTTGTTCTTGAGAACGATTTGGCAAGTTTGATGCTTTCGTCCGCAGTCAGAGCTCTTTCAATCTGTGGCAATTGAACTTCCTCCTCGGTCTTTATATGCTCTTTGAGCTCGTTCATGATCGTTTCCAATGTGGGGATGAAGTCCTTGTCGGTAGATTTCATATTCTGGAACTTGTACAAGTCGTCCTTTACCTGTAGGGAGTTAATAACAACAGCAATTTATGTTGCATTTTCAATCCCAGGACATCCATACGGTTTGGTGCTCAGTACGGTCCTCAGTGGCGACTGCCTGTCCGCCTTGGACGTACTTTTCAATTGCAGGATACAACAGAATTTCCTCGCCGACTGAATGACGTGCCACTTCCCAGACAAACTGGTTAGCCCATCTTGTCCGAGCGTCATTAGTTTCGGCTTTCATGATCGACTCATAACATTTGTGGATGTCTCGATGATCTTGCTTGACCACGTCGATAATATGATGATGCGGATGGGTTTCCGTGCTCATTTGGCTATACTGGCGAGTGCGTGTTTGAATATACGGTATTGCTGCAGCTTGAATCGGTGAAATCTGTTTTGACAAAATCAACAGAGACCTACGTGTCGTAAACGATAGAAGATTGCTCATTGCAGAAGCTAGGTTAAGAAAGGCGGGTGCAAGGGACAGGTTATTAATACATTGGCCCCGCACGCCATAATGGTAACTGATGACGAAAAGTTGACGCTTGTCGAAAACGCATTGGCTTCAACTTACTGTCCAGCTGATCACTGTCGAAAATCAAAACGATTTTGAGTCTATATCAATTTCGCGTGCCTGCCTGCAAATTGGCGACCTCGTGATTTAGGATTGGGATGATCTACTCCAAGAGTGGTTATTGAGTTTATATGTCCCAACGAATCATGCAAAGCCTAATTTGGTCTAAGCGACCCTAGTCGCCATAATAATATGCTTTTAATTTGGCCGTCGATAAAAGAGTCTGCGTATATGACGAAGGATAGTGTCATTACGTAGCGACTTCAGGGGGGTTTAACGCAAGGCAGAATTGGCGCGCCCGATGTTTATTTAAGAGTTTCCGGGTTTGTCTATTAGACGCGCGTTGCGACACGGGATACAATGATAAGAAGCCCCAGTGCTTGTCGCCATCAACCGCGGTCGTGCTATGCCGTGAAACAGCGAGATTCTGACAGTTAACGTCCGGGAGGAGTGCCTGTCGAGACGAATTGGACCCGGCCGGTCAGTGATCTCCTCGCAATAACTATATCTGGTCGGACGCGAAAAGAGGACTCGCGACATATCCCGAGTACAGCCTTTGGAGAATTGACCGTAAATGATAGATTATGATCTGCTTGCAGTTATCAGCTAGAGCGTCGACATTAAGACTGATACCGCTTAGTCCTGCAAGCCAAGACGGTTTTATTTAGCGTTTCTGGCGCATGCAGCCAGCCTTGGCAATCCCGGAGCCGAGGCAACGCTAAGGCTGGTCGGTGCGGTTGCCAAGACAACACAGACACAATCATGGCCACTTTCGGCGGACACAAAAAGGCGCCTGTCCGGTGCGCTTAGTCATGACCTGCAGAAATCTTGGCTAGCTTCAGGGCTGAATTCTTGGCACAGCCCCTGCGCACGTGAACTGTTCAGGGCCGCGTCATCCCGTAGTAAATATATAAATAGGTAAACAAGACAAAACGTATGCTAATAATAATGCGTATACAATGCAATATGTGTGATGATGGACTGTACATGCTAGAACTGGGATCCGAAAACATATCTTACACTCATAACTCAAAAATCGTAAATGACCCAGCTATGCCGAATAATTATTATTGTACACGGTACTTTTGCTCCACGACCGACACTGGCCAAATACGGACCGACACATTTTGCCGAACTCGACTTTCCAGTCGAATCCGCCCCGCCAAGATCCTTGGAATGCATGGTATATTCTGGCAGAATGATGGCTCGTAGGCTGTGATCCCATCATGGGCCACCATTTGCGTCCAGGACTGAATCCGGTAATGGGTAGGACCAGAATATCCAGGACTGGTTTGCTTCTGCCACCATCATGAATCCCACTCAGGGCATTCCACCGTAATCCTGTCTCTGTCTCAAGCCAGGCTCTGATGGCTTTTGTAAATTGGACCGGTCCAGTCAGATCGACAGCGTATGCGTTCTGCAAAGCTCCGGCATCGGTCAATCTCTGTGCCTCATCCGCGACATAAGATAAATACTGAAGAGCAAGAGGGTGATGCGGCGTTAACGCTATTGTCCACTGTGTAATTTGAACTGGGAACCCGTATCCTGCCCGCCAGTAGTCGTCTCGGTCGGGAGGAAGGTCTGCTTCTATGCCAACTATTGCGCCAACAAGACTAGTCTGACCTGGAGGTGGTGTGCGACGACGACGGGAAGAAAGCTTGCATAACTCTAAATATTGTGGGTGACTGTTGGCAGGGGCCGGATAAATTGTTTGTGATGATTTCGGAATAGAGTAAGTAGTGCCGTCTAATGTGTCTTCCCACGGTTGGATATCCAGAGGCTCGATCCATGTAGCAGGATGCCGCAGAGGTTTTGTATCTATATCAGAATACTATAAAATTAGTATCTGCAACGACATGCGCACAACCAGAGGGGGAACAATCTTGTGACCTACCACACCGCCGAACCATCGCAGGACCGCGACACGGAATATATCAACTTTTTCAACCGGCATCGGCATTGCATCGTACCAATTCAAGAAATGGCTTTGTTCATATTTCGTCATCATCTCGTTCACGCCGTCGTCATCCCACAGTATATAAGCCATCTCGTGCTCGGTGGCGGCAGTAACTTGGCTGGAAACGTTCTGGCCCTGGCAGAGTGCCAGCCATGATTCTACGTATTGCGGAACGTTGGATGGCCACACGTTGGGATCGGTCGAAGAGACTGTTTGATGTACAATGAGAGGAATAGAAGAACCATTAATGGTGCGGGACTGCGATCGAACAAGGTAGAAAGCCAGTTCTGCCGCCTCCAGTGTCGTTGTCGGATCTCGTTTCAGAGAAGGTGGCAGTGCACGCGCGGCCGTCAGCCAACCCGGCGGAATATACCATCCTTTTGACGAGTCATCAGTATTATTTTAACCTCAAAAAAGGCAAAAAAGCACTCACGGCCACCTTGTCCACCAGCGTTAACAACGGTTTGCCATAGCCTAGGGTATTGAACCTTAGAGAGCCCTTCTTCACTATTTGCCGAAGCAGACGAAGAAGAAGAAGAAGAAGAAGATTGAAAGTAGGCCAGAACGAGGATAACAAGTACGAGCGACACAAAAGCGCATATCTTGACCTTTCGACTCCTAACGTGAGCTTTCAGCGCTCGCGTGGGCTTGGTTGAATAGACTATCATTGGTAGCACGAGCTGGGAAGTTGGACAAGGGGTGGGGAAATCCCGCAATAATATTCAGTTTGGCGAACCTGCTACCTTTTTTTTTTGGCATATAAACCGTAAATATCACCGACAGAGAGTTTTAGGCTAGAGTTCCAACATATATCTGGGGGCTCAATATTACGCGGCTTGGGTGCAATAATTATACGCTTTTAGCATCTCCTTAATGTTGGGTTCACGTGACTGATAAACTTGGTGTGGCTTTTCATAGCGGGCCACCAGCCTTGCGCTGATAAGCACGAATGAGCTATTACTGGACGAACTCTGTCGCCGGGTATTCTATGTGACGCGGCCATCGAAGCCAAACAAGAATTTGAGGGGTTTTTTCGTTGTTCAGAAGTCCACCTAGTGGCACTAAAAAGCCGAGATGCATGAAACAAACCCGCTATTTTTATGCGACGTCGGTGCGGCTGCGGCCCGGGCCCACGAATTGGTGGCCGAATTCGGGTCGGGGACTCGGAATTCCGATGGATGGCTGATGGCCGATGGATCAAATGCGCCAAGTATTATTTATGATTGCGACTTGGCTGACAACGTTATCAGCCTATTAAAAGTTACACATTTCTCGACAGCTTCCACTCTCTTCTGACAGATTGTCAACCATTACGAGTGGAATTATCCCCAAATTGCCACTTATCGTGTATGCTGCTCGGACTATCATTACAAAGCTCGGATTATCGTAACAAAATTGATCCCTTAATAGAAGCTATCGATCGGAGTCCAGAAGTCGCGCGACCATGATGAAACGCTATTATTATTTCAAGCCACGAAACGCAAAACTCTGTCCGGCATCCACCCTGGACGGTTATTGAGGCGCAGTACCCCCGCCCGCGTGTGGTTAAGGTTCTTCCATTAGAATACTATGTATAAGACGGTAAATTATACTATGTATAAGACGGTAAATTATTATCCTCGCATGTACAAGAATGAACATTATTTGCTGGCAGCAAGCAAGGCAATCGACGGCGATTTTATACAACAACGAACCTTGTTCCTGAACTACGTTAATTCTGTCTCTATGACGTCTGTGGCATGTCTGCCCTTACCAACAAGGTACTAGCAGCGGGCAAACTTAAAAGAGCCAGCAAGATACTTGCCTACGTATTCGCTGACTGGCATTGTTCTTAAAGGGATCTAGTGCCCTATTTTGCCTTTTTATTGGAGATTCACGTATTGCGTTCTGAAGAACACCGCGGGAATCTATTCCTCCTTACATACCCCTGGCCGGCTTCAACGAAAGAACAGCTGCACGCGTCAGAGGTCAGAATCGCACTACAGATCTTGCCAACAGTCCTTAAGAGGGATCTTCTTGGATATCTTTTCCCCTAGGCACCATATAACGGCGCATCAGGGGGATTCATCGCCCCTGACCGCCATTTAAATAATGTCTCCAGTGCCTGAAGACCGCCACAATGGCCATCATTTCTTGGTCAGGTGTTCCGTAATTCAATTAAGGACCCTTAAATTGTCTGGCATAAAAAGCAAGTGGGTGCCAGCGCCCTTCAAACAATTGTGACAAGATCGCTCCCAACTGACTGTACCCGGTTACACATTTCTGAGAGATTTGAGTAAAGCGAATAGGCTCGTCCTCGGCAGTCGTCGATCGGCAGGCCGAGTGCCATATTTTCCGACATCTGCCTTACTATGACCGGCATGCTGATCGAGAAATGCCACCAATGCCCTGCCGCAATTCTTGCCGAATGCAGGCCGCCGTTCGTTGCGCGACTAGCCGTCGTAGTCGCTTGGCTCCAAACCTTTCTTTGTCCCGAGAAAAGATAGTGTCTGTAGGCAGCTATATTAACTCAGTCCACTAGCGACTGCGCCATCTCACGAGACTTCAAACACTATAAACGCTGGTAAATTATGCATTGCCAATCGGGACCTTCAGCTCGCCCGCGCGTCACACCACCACCACCTTCCTTTAGACTGGCGCGGCCCCCAAAATAGGTCGAACGTCAGAAAGCGCAGGCGCCTGAGGCGCCTGCCGTGCCCGGCCACCGATCAATATGCTCGCAGGTGACGCATGCCGATAACGAACGGTACCCCTTTGTGGAGAAAAATCTGTCAGTCAGCCTATGAGTTCAAACAAGCGTCGAATCAATATTCCGGGGGAACCCCGCATCTTTATCAACAATATCGTTTACGGGTTAGGGTTCATATTTGGAAGTGAACTGGGCGATAAAACTGTCTCGGCGATTGTCTATAAATGACTTTACAGAAAGGGTGCGACGAGATGGATCATTAAGAAAGCCTGTAATGGACAGGCTGCGAAGATGCGCTACGCCCAGTTGGAGTTGCATGAGCGCTGTGGGTGTGCCGGTGAGTCATTGCATATGTGAATAGTATTAAGAGTTCATACTGATAACACCTGCCTAATATCCAGTATTCTCTACTGCATTCTAAATGCTCCCAAACTTGAGAGCCAGTCCGACAAGGCTCCGGCCTGGCAGTCGCGTTGCCATTGTATCTCCTTCATTCGCCGCACCGGGCATGTTCCCTCATGTGCACGAGCTGGCGATAGAGCGGCTGCAGCACGAGCTTCAGCTCAATCCAGTAGAGTATCCAACAACTCGACAGGTTGGGGCCACGCCTCGTGAACGCGCAATTGACATTAATGCCGCCTTTGCAGACAAAAGTATTGACGCCATTATGGCCACGATCGGCGGGGATGACCAAATAACGGTATTGCCTTTCTTAGACAGTGACCTGATTGCCAGGAACCCAAAGCCGTTCTTTGGTTACAGCGATAACACCAACTTGCTTAATTATCTCTGGAATATCGGCATAAGTGGCTACCATGGCGGTTCAACCATGGTTCATCTTGCACGCCCAGGAGGTCTTCACCCGCAATCCACGGCTTCATTACGCGCTGCCCTCTTTACCGGTGGCGACTTTGAGCTTGAACCGGTTAAGGAATTCTCCGAGGATGAGCAAGATTGGAATGACTACAAAGCGTGGAGAGATCCAGATGGCCCTCTGCCGAGTCCAGTTCAGTCTTCGGTAGGATGGCATTGGCACCAACCAGATCGAGTTGTAACAGGGCCAACCTGGGGTGGCAATATAGAAATTTTGGATTGGAACTTGGCAGTAAGTCGCTGGATTCGCAACGATGTGGCCGACTACTCGGGCTGCATTTTGCTGCTTGAGACATCTGAAGAGATGCCGTCATCCGCCTACGTGTTCCGTTCTCTCCGTAACGCAGGTGAGAGAGGACTCCTTGCCCAGTTTCCCGCGGTTCTTGTCGCGCGCCCGAAAGCATCGAACATTCAGATACGGCCAGTCCAGGAAGAGCGTGTTCAGTATCGTCGGGAACAGCGAGAAGCTATTCTTAGGGCCTTTTCCACTTACAATCCGGAAGCAATGATTGTCTTTGATGTCGATTTTGGCCATACTGATCCCCAATGGATCTTACCATATGGTGGCTTCATCACTGTCCATGGACCCAAACGGCGTATTATTGCTCATTTTGGATGAAAAATCTCTATATGTCATTATTTCACGACAGGGATTTCAATCTCGTTCCCAAATTTCGGGGATGATCCTGACCTCCAAATGAGGAGGGTTTGCGCAACCTGAGGCGAATACTTTGCGACCGCACTCGATGGTCACCGTTAGGGGTGTGAACGAATAAAAATTTTCCTTATTCGTATTCGTTATTCGTATTCGCAGGATGGAATAACAATAGGCGCGTCGAATACGAATAACGAATATTATTCGTATTTTGCCCGGAAGCTAGCGACGTAGTCAAACTTTAATTCAGCCAATCATGACCCGTCGTAGTAACGCGTCAATAAATGACAGAACGACGCGGCTTCTTCCAATATTTTTCACCGCCATTGAGACTAACCCTCGATATCCTATAATATCATACTACAATATGCCTGACAGCGATTGTGAGATCTCTACCGTCCGCGGGATGGGCGAGTTATCCGTTACCGTATCCAACCGTCTTCGGCACTCTAACAGAATCGACTATTACCTGCCCACACTGGAGAGAATATGGCAGATCTGCTGTGTAAGACTTTGGCAGAGCTCCGCATCGAAAACAAGCTTCTTACCGTTACGGCGGAT
>JANJPG010000302.1:0-12088 GCA_030407185.1 Lipomyces yarrowii
AGCGAGGGGATTAGAGTAAGCAATCACACCCCAATCGAATGTAGTCAATGGGTTGAATCCCAGACCAATGCCTGAACCAGTAACGATGGCAAGCATCTTGTTTTGGGGCGCGATCCAAGTCATCCAGTTGAAGGTACTGAGAGCGGTAAAAATGAAGCCAGGGAGCCAGTAGTACGCCATCATGGAAAACATCACAATGAAAAAAAACTTGTAACGGGTTATGGTCCATCCGTGAATGCTGTGCTTTTCTTCTGGCTGTAATAGCGTTCTGTTAAGCATAAGCGTCGGCAACAGGGAAGGCCAAATTGCTTTGGAGGGGTCTAAAAAAAGTGTAAGAGGTAAATAAAAAGGGTAGGTAAGAACCGGACAACATACAAACAACCTGCAAGACGATGTTAGAGGGTAGTCGAGATTAAAGCAAATAATAGGAAACTCACCCATCGGCGTAATAAGCCAGCAAGACCAAAACCAAAAAACTGAGTGGCAAAGTTCATAAGGAATATAAAGCCAAAGTTCACCCAAGACTGACCAAAGAAGCGCTCGAGCTTCATGACAAGGACGTAACTTATAAAGTTGGATGAAGTAGAACCAATTTGCACCATAAGCGTGGCCAACATCTGCTCCTTGCTATTCCATTTACCAGGGTTTAGAGAAATTCGCTGGCCGAAGATCGTGAAACCCCAGTCAGGCAGAACCCGCTCTAGGAACTTGCCGCAAGGAAACAACAAAATCTGGATAGCAGTGGAACCAATCGTGAGCGACGGCTGACGATTGGCGAACAGCTGATTGATAAAGGAGCCAATGGCAACCCAGATAATTCCCAGAAAATAAGCACGCACAGTCTCAACTGGTATGTTCGTATCGTCGATAGGGTCGCAAATGGCGCGCACCTCCGGATAGGGTGAATGGAACTTAAGCACGGTGCCAACAATTAATAGATCGAGAATATAGAGCTCGTGACCCTCGTCGTATACTTCTTCACCAGCTAGTAGCAGGCGCACCTTTTCTAACGTAAACTTTGAAAAATTGAAATCGTCAGAGTGATACTCAGCCACACTAGTCAGGGTCTTCAAGGATTCAGACACGGTCATAGTGGTCATCAAGTCTAAGAGGTACTCCAAGACTGTGCTGTTGTCAAGAATATCATGCAAGTCAACGTGGGTATTGGCTTCCAAACGCTCGAGGGCCAGCTTGCGGAGGTTCGGAATGGCTAGGTCAGAGACAGTCACATCGGCCTCCACCTTGAGATCCGAGATAGAAGCCTCTACGTTCGCCACGCCCATGACATACTCGCTGGTCTTTTCATTCTTTTCGTACTCCATGCCGTCTACCGATCTTGAGAGGGAGAGGCTGAACGTGATAGAGTATCGACACCAATAGCGGATGCTACTTAAAGTAAGATGAAGGACGAGAATGGATACCAAAGATATATCCAACGAGCGGAGCTATAACGCAGAATCTGACAAAGAAAAATTTTGACCCGCATAGCGACACGCGGCTATGCCGGAGCATAAAACTTTACAGGATGCGCTGCGGCTATCAAGTGGCTCAAGAAAGACAGTTAGATTAGGAAAGTCAGCAGTCCCAGCTAAAACAGAATTGCACAACCAATGAGGCCGCGAAGCCGTTACTGGTCAGATTACGAACGCTGCCTAATCCTAATCCCTTGTAAAGGCATCAATTGACCTCGTTACCCTAGAACTCATCCATGAGCAGATTTGGAGCGGGCGACCTGTCCTGCCGCTACTTTCTTGGAAATTGCCTGTTTGTACTCAGGGGGACACCAGCCAACCAACTGACTCGACAACCGCATAACTGCATACCTGAGATGCGGGCCCGGGCGGTGGCAAGCTCAGCGGCCCCGCCGCACGGACTAGGTCTGATAAACCCTCGGCGATAAGAAGCCGGACGAGATAAGAGCTGTGATAAGCGGCAGGTCATGATAAGCTTCTAAGTTTTGGCGCGGTCGCGTTTTGAGTTTTGTTAGCACAGGGAGACAGTAGTCTTTATTGCCGGCAAAAAGCGGCAAAATTATAACTATTTAAAGGTCAGCTAGTGCGAGCTACAGATGAGCCAGTCATATGACTATTAGAGTCAACATATGACTATTAGAGTCAACATATGATGTGTTGAAATCTCCTAAATTTTCCTACTGTCTTGCATTAGAGCTTTTGAAAAATCACTTGGCATGCATGGACGCTGTAACTATAACAAGCTACCGCATGGGCCGGCAGTTGTTGGCAACAAAGTGAGGCGTAATAGGTGGTGATGCAGATATGCCGTACCAAATCGTCTCACAGTATCGTCTTAGGACCGGGCTATTTTCAAAATTTCCGTCCTTATCTTTACACGAGAGAGGACATAAGTGGAAATAAGTTCTTACATACAGAACTCTGTGGAGATGTAGGAGCATGTGCTTTAAGTACTACTTCATCATACCCGTAGACTAACCTGGACTGCTCTCACGCCCAGTTAATAGTGTGTGCGGTAGTTAAAGGAAAGTAGGCTTGAACCGTTTACGGTTGCAGCACAAGCTCCCGAGCCCTAATACAAGGCAACGGCATGGTCTTGACTATCAACATCGTATCTGCCTCTGTCACATTTAAAGTTTCATGTGCAGGAGAACTCAGTCATCATGTTCACCTGTTCCGGTATATCCCGGCATTATCGATGGCCTTTACACTTTTTACATTTGTCATGATAACGACCTCCACAGCTGGGCGCGCTTGGGACGCCTTAATACCCTTGCCCCTAGCATGGAATATTTCGATTTTTCCTCTGCGGAGCCCGGTATCCTGGGTCGTGCTCGCATGCTTCTCGGTGAGATAAACGGCCTGTCCCAAACTTTGTGTGGGTAATTTCATCATCGTATGCCGTGACTCTGAGGGCTGAGCTGACCCCTGAAGGTCTTGCAGCACGAAGACTGAGGCTGCAATCAAGATAACGTGATCGGCATGTGAGCGGATCACTAAATCTGACAATCCTTAGATATCGCTACCCAGCAACAAAGTTACAATATTCTCTACATAATTTAGGCCCGATCTCTGCCCGTAGAACACGTGCGAGAGTTAAGCCCAATCTCTTTGCAACGGACCGCATTGACGGGAAATTACTCGACGTACCCACTCCGTTGGTATCTCCATCTGACCCTTCCTCTTCAACTTTCTTGTCTCACCACTATCTGACTTTGCGCCTCCGCGCCAGTTAATATCGTATCACTTCTAATATACCGACCTTCGGGTTCCACTCTTCCTCGTTTGACGCTGTATAGTGCTGCAGTTGCGTGACCTGGTCACGTAAAATTACGGCTTGGTAAATTGCCAATTCCGCGCAACTTCTCCAACTGATTAATGGCGGTATTCGTTGGAATTGGAGGGCTTTCCGTATGACGTTTAAGATAATGTCGAATCGTCTCGGCTTGACGCTGTAATTCGCTAACGTCTTCGGTGTTTTAGACTGCCATTGAACTTCCCCCCGGTAGGGGCGGAGGTGTGCGAACGAGAGCTGTGCCGTCTAACACTTGCTTTGGATCATGCGGAACCAGACAGACATATGTTAGTTATCGTAACTTTACCTCCATTATGGCATATACGCGCAGCGTTTTGCTTTTATGCATCACCTGATACATGCAATAGTAAAGTCGCCGTCACAAAATCGAGTAAATCTCCGCAAATTTTCGTTTTCATTTACGAAAAAATAGTAACATTAATTTTTTAAGAGCAAATCTATTGACTGATGTATTTTTTAAGAGGATGTCGATGGGGTGGTGTGTTGTGATGGTCCGGGGAGTGGATTGATAAAACTGGTCGGTCCTTGTTGTCCCGCACCGTAAGGGCTCGCATCATTCTAGTCGCAGGGTTTCGAGAGCAGCACAAAAAAAGTTTGTCACTCAACAATTGTTCAACAACACACCCACATTCAAACAACAATGCATCAGCCAATTGATGTTCAGTCAACAGATCCTGAAGGCCGGATGACCCTAGCCATGCAAGCTATCGATCGAGGCCAAATTCGGAGCTGCCGACGAGCTGAATGTCAATCGGATGACTCTCAGGCACGGACTCGCCGGCACTCCTTCGCGACGTGATTCCATCCCAAATACAGAAACTCTCGCGTAACGAGGATAACGAGGAATCTGTCATCGTTCAGCATATT
Organism: Lipomyces yarrowii; assembly: GCA_030407185.1. NCBI lineage: Eukaryota > Fungi > Ascomycota > Lipomycetes > Lipomycetales > Lipomycetaceae > Lipomyces > Lipomyces yarrowii. The sequence continues at coordinate 4,156 of JANJPG010000302.1, forward strand.
CTCGAACGTGATTTGCGAGGATACTGTGAAGATAGAGTCATCGTTATGCAATGATATGAACTGTACTCCTCGTCCTTGAAGGCGACGGACAATCAAGAGACCGTAAGAATGTCTACTCAGAAGCGTATGGCACTATTTGGGACGTGGTCTTCGTCAGCCGCTTCGAACATTGGAAGGCATTCGCTATTCGATATCCTGATTCTGAAGACTTCAAGATCAATATTAACCTTGCATAGAAGAAGCTCAACGAATATTACGAGAAGTTAGATGAGACTCCTGTTTACTGTGCTGCCCTTCATCCTGGGTATCGATGGGCATACTTCGAGACTTGATGGGCCAGCGAACCTTCATGGATTGATACAGCAAAGAAACTCGTTCAGGAACCATGGGACTCAGGATACAGGCATCTTGGCATATCTTCTGTACGCAAAGTGCCGTTAGATAAACGGCGGAAGACCTTCCAGACCAAATTTAACAAAACTCGTGAGGAACGTCGCCAGACACCATTGCCTTCGCAACAGGTGTATATCCTGCAGTGGACAAATTTTGAACCTTGATTCGGACCAGGATGTTGTTGATCCGTTAAAATACTGGCGCGAGAAACGAAGTCTTTATCCCCGACTAACTGAAATGGCCCTCAACGTTCTCTCCGTTCCACCCATGAGCGCAGATGTGGAGAAGTTGTTCTCCTCTTGTGGTGGAATGGTAGACCCTTCGCGGAATCGTCTTGAGGCCAACACAATAGGTATTGTGCAGACTCTGCGCTCCTGGCAAAAGGTTAGTCTTCTTCTAAGTAACGACCACGTTCAGCGGCTGGCCCAGCAATCTTCAAGCAGCTCGCCATTTTCTTCCGCTGATCAGACACTCGTTTGTCCTGACATCTAGCAGAGGATCATCGCATGATTCATGGACCGTAGAGGATTAGGGTTGTTCCGAATATTCGCATGCTATCCTGGCAACGAATAAAATTGCGAAATTATTCGCAATTATTCATTATTCAAAAGCTCTCCATTCGCATTTTTATTCGAAACCCCTGAACCCTAAAATGCTGAAACACAGGTTCACAATTTATTACGGTTCGAAAACAAGAAAAGACGAGAATCTTTAAGGCGCAAAATGATAAGCAATGAACAGCTAAGGCATAAATGTCACAACCAGAAAGCACAAATAACCCAGTTCTATTTATATGTCTCTAAATGAGCATCCTCTCACCAGATCACAGAGGCAAAAAGTGAACACCTCGCCATCAATTTACTTCTTACATCAATTGAGCTGGAAGGCTGTAAGGGTCTATCTTGGCTCTTGATAACATAGTGTGAATTAAATTTATTGGAGGAATTGAACTACCCTGAGCAAGTGATTAACTTGCGAATATTCGGCGAATAATTAATTATTCGACGAATAACGAATATTATTCGCACGGCTCAGGATTTGCGAATAAAATAGTCGAATATTATTCGCAGCAGTTGGGAATTGCGAATAAGGAATACGAATATAGCCGATTACTGCGAATATTCGTATTCGGAACAACCCTAGCCAGGCGACATTGAACCGTTGTTTGTTGACGAAGTCGCCGTGAAGATATGATAAGACGCATAACTTTATGATTCCTGATAATTAGAGAAGCAAAGTTGGTGGGAGCCTTCAAAGTTAGGCAGGACGCAAGGGACCATACCGTATTCAGATTAGTTGGTGTCTCGCAAAAATGCGAACTTATCCGAACAGGACACGTATTTGGCCAGGTACATTTTGTCACTCTTCGGCATATTCATATCAATTTTATTTACCACCTTCGACGACCAAATATAACACAAACCAAATTGAAAACTATTAAAACAAAACAGAAAAAAAAAGAATTCCCCATTCTATAAGCTTTTTCAAACTCAGCTCAATAGAATCCGCCTCTTGATTACATTCATGCCATGCCAAACCCGTTTCATTGTGGGACCAACCATATTCGTATCTGTCTGTATCTTACGTTTTTTGTCAACCGATCCCCCCTAACATGCAAATCCATCACACCTTATAGGTTGAAAGCGGACTTCAAGAATGCCTCTTCCTCGTTGTGGTGCACGACCTTGTTACCAGCCGCAACACTGGCGCTAGGGGCCCGACCGGCATATCGGATGGCAAAGTCCTTGTAATTCTTGGTCTCCTTCAACAACGTCTGGATCCTAGGGAAGACATACGTCCAGGCACCAGCGTTTAAGTGCTCTTCTTGCGCCCAAACAATCTCTTCTAGCGCGGGGTATTCGTCCAAGGCGTCGCGAAGCTGAGCCCATGGGAACGGGTGAAGCTGCTCGATCTTGATAATCGATGCGTCCTCGATCTTGTTTGTTTCACGCATCTTGTGAAGACCAACATAGACCTGGCCAGAGCAAAGGATCACACGCTTGGTTTCGGACTTGGATACAACAGACTGGTCCTCAATGATCCACTGGAAGTGTGCGTCACCAGTGAAGTCCGACAGCTTGGAGCGTGCCAATGGGTGTCGCAAAAGTGACTTTGAAAATAAGAGAACCAACGCTACAATAAAAATATTTAGTTTCATATGCCAAAGAGCTAAAATAAAACGAAAAAGAACATACGCTTTCTGAACTGACGCTTAATCTGGCGTCGGAGAAGGTGGAACAGATTCGCAGGAGTGGTCGGGTAGGCTATTTGCATGTTGCAGTCCTGGTGCTGTCGTTGGAGCTTATCCTCACTGGGGAAGAATCGCGGGTCCTCAGTACAAAGCTGAAGATACCGCTCTAGTCGGGCAGACGAGTGCTCGGGTCCCTGGCCGTCGAAACCATGGGGAAGCGAGAGAACAATGCCTGACCTCTGAGCCCATTTGGCCTCGCCGGAAGCAATAAACTGATCAATAATAACCTGGGCGGTATTGGCAAAGTCACCGAACTGTGCCTCCCACATAACTAAAGCATCGGGCGACGTCAGGGAGTAGCCATACTCGTAACCCATAACGCCATACTCAGACAGCGAAGAGTTGGAAATCACGAACGCAGCTTGATCATCTGAAACATGTTGAAGAGGGGTGTATATCGCCTCAGACTCTTGGTCATGAAGAACCGCGTGACGCTGGGAGAACGTACCACGCTCAACATCCTGACCGGAAACACGGACATGGTAGCCCTCCGAGACCAGAGATCCAAAAGCAAGAGCCTCACCAGTAGACCAGTCAATTCCTTCGCCATCATCAACAGTCTTCTTGCGACTGTTCAAAATGCGCTTCAAGTTACGATGAACCGTGAAGCCTTCGGGAGGAGTTGAAATAACAGTGCCGATGTGCTTAGCCAGAGACTCGTCGATTCCAGTAGGCAAATGTGGCAGAATCTCGGTCGCGAGCTCCTTTGGAGTCTTGAATCCATCCCAGGCTGACGCAAGCCACTCACGTGTGGATGGAGTATAATCCTTAGCCCTTGCAAAAGACTCTTCTAGCAGATTCCAGACCCATTTCCTGTGCTCCTCAATATCCTCCTTGGAGAACGTTTTCTCGTCCATGAGCTGGGTCGCATATTTTTCAAGAACAGGCTTCTGCTGAGCGATCTTCTTGTACATAAGCGGTTGAGTGAACGAAGGTTGATCGGTCTCGTTGTGGCCATGACGACGGTAGCAGACAATATCGATAATGACATCCTTCTTGAATGTTTGGCGCCAATCAGCAGCAAGCTGACAGATGAAAGTTACGGCCTCGACATCGTCACCATTGACGTGGAATATAGGAGCGTCAATGGCTTTCGCGAGATCAGATGGATACATGGTGGAACGAGCGAATCGCGGATCAGTAGTAAATCCAATCTGGTTATTCACAATGATGTGGATCGTGCCGCCAGTCGAGAAGGCTGGAAGATTGTTAAGACCGATGGTCTCGTACACGACGCCCTGGGCTGCAAAAGCAGCATCACCATGAAGCAAGACACCCATAGCGGTGTTGAATGTGCCCTCATCTTTGTTGAAGTACTGGATCGCACTAGTCTTGCCCAGGACGACAGGATCCTCAGCCTCAAGATGGGACGGGTTGGCAACAAGAGACAAGTTGACCCGCTTGCCTGAAGGGGTGGGTCGCTGGTAATTCATGCCAAGATGGTACTTAACATCACCAGACCCTTCATCGTCGGCATTGTCGGTACCGGAGAACTCTGAGAAGATAGATTCATTGGGTTTCCGGACGACATTGGAAAGCATGTTGAGACGACCACGATGGGGCATGCCGATGACGATGTCGGTGACACCTCCGTCGACGGATTTGTCGATCAAGGCCTTCATGCCAGGGATCATAGTCTCGCCACCTTCGAGCCCAAATCGCTTATCGTTCGGGTACTTTGTGGCGAGGAAGGTCTCGAAGCTCGAGGACCAGATAATTCTGTCTAAGATTCTTCGCCTCTCATCGACAGAGTAATTGTAAGGCGTAGGGATCTCAATTCGCTCACGGATCCAGTCGCACTCACCCCGATCCGGAATGTGGATATACTCGACACCATACGAGCCACAGTAGGTCCTCTCACACGCGTCGATAATCTCCCGCAATGTCATCTTAGTCCTACCATTGGTAGCGAACCATGGGAGAATGCCGGGTCCGAGACTGTACTCTGTGTCAAGATCCTTGGCGGTAAAGTTATAGTAGTCCAGCGTCAGCTCTTTTGGGATCTGATCCTGGCGAATGCCAAGAGGATCGAGATTGGCCTTGAGGTGGCCCCGAACCTGATATGCTCGAACGAGAAGCTGAATCTTCAAGTGGTTGAGGACTTCGGCGTTGCCAGCCAAGCTAGCCCCGGACACAACGTAAGGAACACCGGTCGAGGGAGCCGGAACGATATTTGGGGGAGGGATGAAAGCTCGAGAAGGCTCAACGCCGCTGGACTCCATGTTGCGGAAATAGACCTGCCATGAAATGTGGACGCTCGACGGATCCCGTTTCCAGGCTTCGTACATCTCATCGACGTAGTTGGCTGAGTTGCCGTCCAAGAACGCATCATTTGGATCCTGTTTGGGAAATTAGAAATTGATTCGATATTAGGGACTCAGCGCATGCAGAGAGCTTCGGCAGAATGCAAATCAACCATCGGACTGTGAGTCAAGTCTCATTCAGGGCCCTGCATTATCGGATTTGCGCCGCGGCGCCGGTGTCACTGCCGACGATTCCGCGCCGCATTAGTCCGCCACATTGCCGTGACAAACAATTGCAGCAAATACGGCAAAAGTACAAACTAAGTGTACGCCTGTCGCTGTAATAGCAATAACATCGATAATTAGAGCAATTCTGTGGCGGATGGCGGTCACCCATGTCGCCATCATAAAAGTGGTGTGCACGACAACAAGGCACAGGCAGCAACCACAACAGTCGCTCCTTTCGCAGACCTGCGATAGATTGTGATTTTCGAACAGGTTTCAGTTCTGTTCATCAAACAGGCCGGAGATTCCCCGACACAGTTGTCACATGACCTCCAGCGCATTTTGATTTCTCTTCAGACCGACTCTGCACACGCTGAAAAAAATACTAAATTGATACGTACCACACCGACGACGGGCTGGGTTTCGACTGCAGTGGCAAGTAATCTCGTCATGACCGGATACTTCGTGGTAGTCTGCTGTCTCATCGCCGACACATTCGACGACCGGCCGCCGAGCGCGGACGCTGCTCTACCGGCCGCCGACAAGTGTGCGGACGCGCAGAGTCGCGACGACAGTTTTGGAATAGAACGTAGCATTTGTCGAGAAGACAGGGGGAGGGAGAATTGATTGAACAATGGTCGTGGTTTTCTCGAGAGGCAGAGACGAATAAGTTCGTGTTTTTATTTGTTCCTCATTCGCCAGCGGCGGACTTACCCGGCTGCCGGTTGCCGGGCTCCCCGCGCTGTGTCTGACGTAAGCTGTGTGTGGCAGCTGACATAATGTGCGTGGCGCTAGTGCTGGTTGAGGCTGGTGATTGGGCACATCGGAAGCATGTTTCCGATACCACCAGTCACGTGCAGGGCAAGGGAAAGTGTTAATCATTATATCTTATTACTTTCTGTTTAATAATATCAAATGATATTACTTGCCCACTGATCAGGAAAGGCAAAAAAGTAGACCGGTCCAGTTTGTCTGCCGACGCAAATGAGAGATCTGTTTTTATTATTGTTTCTAGCAGAGCCGCACGCAAAAAAATACCAAAGGATAAATATCACTACAGACCGTTCGCAATCTCTATATAAGAATCCAGTGTTTTTTATCAGCTGGCAGATGCAACAAGCCAACAACAGACTCCAACGTCATACTCTTTGGTCGTTCGATGGGAAGTCCTAGTGCCCGATCCCAAATCAACTGGGCAAGTGGCCCAATACTGCGCGACACACCAAACGCAACCGTGTAGAACTTTGTTTGCGTGAGCCCGAAATGGTACATGAGCGCACCAGACGCCGCATCCACGTTTGGATACGGGTTTTTGGTCTTGCCATGAGCAGCAAGAACGGATGGTGCAATTTCTGACATCTGACTCACAAGTCTAAAAACGGGATCTCGTTGAGAGATGGCAGGGCGGGCCTGGGCGAAGGCCATCAGTGCTTCGAATCGCGGGTCGGGCCTGCGAAGGACAGCGTGTCCGTACCCGGGGATCACACGGCCAGATTTCAGCGTATTCCACAGGTATTCCTCAATATGTGATGAAGCGAGATCGGATGGAATCGCGTTCCGCATGGCAAGGATAAATCGTAGTACTTCTTGTGCGGCTAGACCGTGCAATGGGCCCGCCAGACCCTGGAGCCCAGCAGAGTAAGACAGATACGGATCTGCGAGCGCCGAACCGACAAGGTGAGTTGCATGCGCCGACACGTTTCCTCCCTCGTGATCAGCATGAAGTGCAAGATATAGTCGCAAGAAATCGACAAAGTCGGGATCGGACGAGACTCCCAGCATATTGGAAAAGTTCAGGGTCCAGTCTGCGGCTGGCGACAGAGAACCAGGAAGAGGACCACCACCTCTATAGACGTTTTGGTAAATCTTAGCAGCAATGGCCGGAAGCTTTGCGATCAGATTGATCACGTCATCGAATGTAGGCTTCCAGTAATCAGCTTTCGAGAGACCTTCTTCGTATAGCTTTGCAAACACGGAGTCACGGTTCAGTGCTGCCACACCTATCGCAACTTGGGTCATTGGATGGAGTGTAGGCGGAAGTGCATCAAGAAGACTTGAAACGTAGTCCGGCAGGGTTCCTTGGTCGGCCAGTTCGGCAGAAAAAGCACGGATTTCTTCTGTCGTTGGAACACTTCCACTCAGCAGAAACCAAAACATCGCTATGAGAAAACAAAGGCGTTAACATACTATAGTCAAAATAATGCAAATATATGCGATGAGGACTTCTAACCCTCAGGCAGCATTTCACCGCCTTCTGCGGCCTTAGGAAGTAGAGTCTGACACTCGGCGATTGATTTGCCATGGAATCTAATTCCGGTTATCGGATCCAGTTGCGAGCCGAGCCAGAGCATGCTTCTCATGTCGCGCATGCCGCCGAGCAAGCTACGAACAGTAATTTCTCCAACAGACACATCGCCATAATTATCCCTCACGCTCAGTAGTTCGGCACGTTTGTCGATTATTGCTCGACCGACTGCTCGTCTGAGGGCTCTGGACGAGTGCCGGACCACAGTGCGGCTCGCGGGGCGCAGAAACTGGGGATTTCCTGCGGCGGTTGCGGCGATCTTGACATGAGGGAGAAGGTTAGCAGTCGTTCTAGGTCAAAGATCAAATATACGCACCCAAAGAGACGGCCGGCAGATGGAAAACATGACCGGGTCAAAATGGACAAGATGCGAGTGACCAAATTGAAAGAAGGCTTAGCTTGGGTCGTCTTGCCGTTAAATATATCTGCGCGTGAGCCACTGACCCCAGCCGAGCCTCATTCTAACGTGGAATAAAATCACGTGCCGGACCGAGGGAAAGATGCGATTCGGAGATC
>JANJPG010000303.1:0-12069 GCA_030407185.1 Lipomyces yarrowii
GCCAAACGGCATCACGTCCTACGCGTATGATTATCGCAAAGGGACCATTTACCACCCAAGACGACCTCGCCTTCGCTCCGCTAACCGAGTTGATTGATCGGTGTATATCAGCTAAAGCTGACGTTGTCATTCTCCTCGGACCTTTCATCGACACTACCCATCCTTGCTTACTCGATCCCGGTGCCTTGCCATATGCCGGGCTCAACACGCTCGAGGACCTTTTTCGAACAACAATCGCTGCCGAACTCCGACGGCTTGAGTCGGAGCTGGCAAATGTGCAAACATTCCTTGTTCCTGAATCAAGCGAGCGAGAGGCAGTACAGCGCCATCTGTCGTTTCCCACGCCGCCTGTGGCCGATGCAAAGAAGACACTGGGAATGCCCAAGCGCTCGAAATGGCTTTGCAACCCGGCATTCGTGGCTGTTAATTCGTCTGTCCTGGCGATTGCGAACATCGACGTCCTGATGCAACTCTCGAAGGTCGAGTACCTACACCGGGTAGGATCAAGTGATGCTTTCGAGCGCAATATTTTAGCCAGGGGCGTAAGGAACTTGCTGCAGCAGCGGTCCTTGTATCCAGTCTTTCCGGGACAACCTGACGTTCCTCTCGAAATTTCATATCTCGGATTAGCGGAGATGAACTTGACCCGACCTGACATCTTGATCGTGCCGTCTGAGCAGAGGTATTTTGCAAAAGTCGTGGATAATGTGGTAGCCATCAACCCTGGCGCGTTGACGAAGCTCCGAGCTGCGGGCACTTACGCGGTAGTTGATATCGCACAGTTAGAGGATGTTAAGAAGCCGGTGTCAGAAAATGAAGAGGCGGAAAACGAGTTGACGTTTCACAAGATGTGGGAACGGTGTCGTGTTGATATTAAGAAGATTTGATGGAAATTGCATGGATTACGGAAACAGTGCTCTATGGTAGGCTAGATTGACATTAAGTAAAGTTATGCAGTTATTCGCGCTTCTATGAACATGCCCCCTGCCAAACCCAACTGCAACTGACAAGTCTCTATTTAACCTCATTCTTAATTCTTATCCAACGCCTGCAAATTTACCAGTTCGAAATATTTGTTCCGATTAGCCAACAACTGTTGATGTGTACCACTCTCCAAAATCTTGCCGTTCTCAAACACATAAATAACATCCGCGTTTTGGATGGTACTTAACCTGTGTGCGACAGCAATTGTCGTTCGACCTCTGGCAGCCTCATCCAGGGCAGCCTGCACAATTTTTTCGGATTCACTGTCTAGCGCGGACGTGGCCTCGTCAAGGAGCAAAATCTTTGGCTCCCGAATGAGCGCTCTTGCGATCGCGATCCGCTGCTTTTGGCCGCCAGATAAAAGCGAGCCCTTTGCGCCGCAAAGAGTGTCATAACCGTCAGGTAAAGAAGAAATAAAGTCGTGAATATTCGCTTTCTTACAGGCTCCAATGATCTGGTCGTCCGTCACTTCTCCAGGCGATCCTAGGGCAACATTGTATCTGATCGTGCCGGCGTAAAGAACCGGTTCCTGCTGCACTAACGCAATGTTCTTGCGATATTCGGACACATTGAGAGACGCGATATCTCGGCCATCCATGAAGACGCCACCCCACTGCGGTCGATAGAATGACTCGATCAACCCAATTGTCGTGCTCTTTCCACACCCAGATGCGCCAACCAGAGCCACGAACTGCCCTTTCTTAACAGACAGATTCAAGCCTCTGAGAACAGGCACATCAGACCTAGTGGGGTACCGGAAATAAACATCCCGGAACTCGATTTCGCCATTTATTTCATCTGCAGGTACAATAATCCCGTCCGTACTCCAGGCATCAATTTCCGGCTGCGAATCTATCAACTTCTTGATATTCCGGCCAGCTTGCAAAGCTTTGCTCATTTCAGGCGCAAACGTAAATATTGCCGTTACGTTCTCCAATCCAAAAACCATAATAATGAAAATGACGAAAAATTGGTTTAGACTGTATTCTCCACTGGCAACAAGTAATCCACCATAATAAAAGGCGAGCCCCATAATATAGTACTGCACTCCGCGACCTAGCGCTACAAGAGAAGCGGACCTTATATTGGCCTTGCGATTACCACGGACAATGACTGCTAAAGTCTTGCGGTACCCTTCTAAAATTTCTTCTTCCCTTGTGAGCGACACTACCGTTCGGATAGATGACGTAGCTTCGCACGCATAGTTGGACGATTTGGCATGGTGGCCTTTCGTGGTCTCCGCAAACGCCGTCATAAACTTGAATCGGTAATACCCAATGAGAAGCATGACAGGAAGCCCAGTCAAGAGAACTAATCCTAGCTTATATCCAAATGCTATGCAAAATATGAAGCCACCGAAAGAAGTCACCACTGACTCCACCAATTTGGTGGCTGTGGATCCACCAATTGATTCTATACTCTGGGCATCTCTCGCAAGCGAAGAAGTCAAGGAGCCAGTTGTGTGGTCACTATCGTCAAAATATGAGATATCTTGGCGTAATAGATGTCGGAAAAATAGAGACCGAATGCGACGAACCATGCGACTGGATGAATAGCCAAACATACTACCTGATGCCGAAGCAGAGACGAAAAGAATCACTGCCTGCATGAACAGAAACCCAGCAACCATGTAGACAGCTCTTCTGAGGACTGCATATTCATTTGGATTACTGTATTGCTGAATACTTTGAAGGGCCGTGGCGTACAATAAAGAAAGACTAATGTACGCCATACCAGTGATCGCACCCGAATAAAGACCGATAAGTAAAATTGCAAGATCCCGTCGAGAAATGCGGTAAAGCATGTACATGACGGCCGAAACGGAAGCCGGCTTGGTGACCTCGACCTTCCCGTGGAAAAGAGCACTAGCAACCGTTTGCTTTGTGTTCAACTTGGCAAGCTCGATTCCAGTATTTTCATCCACTTGTGCGTCCGTGCTGTCAGACAAATCGGAGGGCTCTTTCAAGACATCGATTGTTTGAGCTTGCACAAGTTTGTAATACTCGCCCTTCATGTCAAGAAGTTGACTATGAGTACCTTGCTCAAGGATTTCGCCGGTTCTCATAACAACAATCAGGTCAGCGTCCTTGATGGTAGACAGGCGATGGGCAATAACCTAATCATTAATTGTTAAAGACGGGGAGATATGGTAAAGCCACATAAAAAAAAAATACATACAATAGTGGTTCTCATTTTCGCGGCTCGATCCAATGCCTCCTGAACTACTCCTTCGCTTTTCGTGTCCAGTGCGGACGTAGCCTCATCCAGCAAGAGAATCTTTGGATTTGACACGATCGCTCTCGCAATAGCGATACGTTGTTTCTGACCGCCTGACATTAAAATTCCCCGTTCTCCAACGACTGTGTCCAAACCGTCGGGGAGAGCCTGAATAAATTCCCATGCGTTGGCCTGCTTGCAAGCATCAACGACGAGTTCACGCTTTTCGACATCCGAGGCATGCTCATATGGTGTCCCGATCATACCGTAGCAGATATTTTCGAAAATGGAGCACGCAAACAGACTCGGTTCCTGCTGGACCAAGGCAATCTGCTGGCGAAGCCAGCGAGTGTTCAAATCAACGATGTTGTGCCCGTCCAGTAACACCTCGCCATTTAAAGGGTTATAGAAGCGCTCAATCAATCCCACAATAGTGCTTTTCCCTGATCCAGATGCACCTACAAGAGCAACTGTCTTGCCATGGGGAACCTTGAGGCTGAAGTCGCGAAGAACAGTGACGTTTGGACGAGATGGGTAGACAAAGCGAATGTTGCGGAGCTCGATATCGCCCTTAACTTCGGTCAAGCGCTCGCCTTCTTCCGAAGACGAATCAATTGCAGACTTGCGATCAATTGTCGAAAAGATTTTGGCCGACGCTGCAACGCCGGTCGAAATGCCGGTGAGGTAAGGAGTAATCATAGTAAATGAAAACGCACCAAGAGAAAGTGTAAATATTGTCTAAAGAAGCGTTAATAGAGACGCCATCATCGGCCCCATAGATATATATATATATACCGTCAAAAGAATAGCAACGTTCACTTTGCCCTCAATCAATAGTCCAATTCCCTGCCAATACGCAAGCGCATCGATAGTGAAAGCAAACAGGAACGTCAAGCCGGTTCGAAGGCCATTAGCATATCCAACTCGAATACCCCATTTCTCCGATGTGGCAAGGAAACTATCATAAGCCTGGGCCATCCGTTCTTGAATGCCGAACGCTTGAACGTTGCGAACGCTCGAAATTGTCTCTTCCGCAAGGCTTCCACCGACCGAATACCCTTCTTGCAACTTTGCCGAGAACTTTGTGACAATTTTCGACCCAAAGTAAGACGTCAGTATAATCATGATAACGTTTCCAATGATAATCGAGGACAGGATATATGAGCGAGAGTAGGCAATGACAACGGCCGCAATAAATGTCGACGAGTAAGATATAACGTACGACACTTTCTCCGACATGGCATCCTGCAGTAGCACTGTATCTGATGAAATGCGAGTAGTGATCTCTCCGGAACCTAGCTTGTCGAAATAACCAATATTTTGTCTAAGCGTCGCACTAAGATAATGCTCGCGAATTCTGGACGATAATACATCTGCACGGTCGATAAACAAAAAAGACTTCGTAAAAGTTAAGATAGTGACGGCGATTCCAAGCAAAACCATAAAGAGCGCGTATCGGCTAACATTCTCGACAAAGGCATTGTTGTCCATATAACTGTAGTCGTATTCAGAAGACGTGCTGTTATATAACTCAGAGTACCATCCGTCCTGCGTGCGATTACGGTTGTCGTATGTCGAATTATATCGGTTATAATACGATCCATTAAAATACATCATCATAGATCCTGCTGGCAAGTCGGTGAATTCTTGAGTAGCTGCACCAAATACGACTGCCATAAGGGGTCTCATGACCCCCTCAGCAATGGAGACTGCGACCCCAAGAACGAGAATAGCAATGTCCTTCCTATCCGCATATCGAAACAATTGGAGAAATGAAGGCGAAGATGGTGAAATATGGACCTGCTGTCGCAGAGTTTCCGCGTCCTGATCCGGAAGGCCAGAGAATTCATTGTCAAGACCAGCTATTGTCGCGTATCCCTTGCCGGTAGATTGTTCAGACAGGGAGTCGTCAGAGACAGAACCTACGGCGGCATTAAGAGGCTGCTTTTCATTTACATCGTCGCTCTCGGACGACGACGATGATGATAGGAGAGCCTCCTTTTCTGCCATGTCTAGTCGCTGCGATAGCGGGCAAAGGTACAGATAGGACAGCCAGGACAGACAGTCATATTTACGTATTTTGTAGGCTGGAATATTATATAGTCTGCACGGCTTCCAGCCATAGCACCAAAACACACTAAAGTAGTTGAAGCTTGCGTCATGACACTTTCCGAGCAGTGACAAGTTGCACCGCAGCGCGGAAGCGACAGGTCAGCATTGTCAGCCCCTCTGCGGATAAGAAATAAATTCCCAAATAGTTATCAGATAAGAACTCATATGGCCTAGCCTAGCTAGCCCCTATAAGTGCGTCATTGAAGGAATTCCACCATTTCCGAACTTGCTAGGTCGTATTCAGCTTAGTCGCAACTCGCTTCCACGCTAGCACCAGCAATAAAAATATGTATGATACCGCCGCCAATTGCTCACACATGAACGTCGCGGAAAATTTCCTGGCAACGGTTTTGAGCCCCTTTTTCCAGGATCAGCGGAACGCGTCAGCCATTATTATCATTTAAAAATTTGACTACACAGTCGAATAGTCAAATTTTTGGCGTTGTATAACGAGGCACCTTCCTGATTGGGACATGACCCCCAAATAGGGTTTAGTGGCCGTTATGATATCAAAAAAGAAGTGTTGCTAAATTCTAGCCAAACCCTTTTTTTTAGTGAGCATTTCGAAAGCACTGTATTTTGTCCCAAGTAAATGAATGACTTAATTAGCTAATAAAACCTCTATATGCACCAACATAACAACAATGCATCAAAACCAAACCATAGAAAATAAAAGGAGTGGAAATCCATCATTCAAACTTCTGTAGTAGCCGAAACAAAAACTCCGAAAAAACTTTCATCTATCCAAAACAACTGTATATATTTTAGAAGTAATAAATTTTTATTTAATTCTTCTCCAACGCCTGCAACTGCACCAAGTCGAAGTACTTGCCCCGGTTGGCCAACAATTGCTGATGAGTACCGGACTCTAAAACTTTGCCGTTCTCAAAGACGTATATGACATCAGCATTTTGAATTGTGCTGAGCCGGTGAGCGACGGCAATTGTTGTTCGACCCTTTGAAGCATCATCGAGAGCAGCCTGTACAATCTTCTCGGACTCACTGTCGAGCGCTGATGTAGCTTCGTCGAGAAGCAGAACCTTGGGCTGGCGAATAAGTGCACGGGCGATCGCGATGCGCTGCTTCTGACCTCCAGACAAGAGCGTACCCTTGGTGCCACAAAGCGTTTCATAGCCTTCAGGCAGAGACATTATGAAGTTGTGAATATTAGCCTGCTTGCATGCGGTCTCAATCTCCTCGTCTGATACCGGGCTCGGGGAGCCAAGGGCGACGTTGTACTTAATACTGCCAGCATATAGTACAGGCTCCTGCTGGACCAAAGCGATGTTGCTTCGATATGCGGCAACGTTGAGGCTAGAAATATTCCGTCCATCAAGGAACACGGTCCCCCGTTGTGGGCGATAGAACGACTCGATCAGACCAATGGTCGTGCTTTTGCCACATCCGGACGATCCAACCAACGCCACAAACTGGCCCTTCTTGACAGTAAGATTTAGGCCCTTAAGAACAGGCACTTCCGGCCGGGTCGGATAACGGAAATGAACGTCTCGGAACTCGATCTCACCGTTAACTTCGTCCACAGGAATAACATCGCCTTCGGGACTCCAAGCGTCGATCTCAGGAACTGACTCCAACAACGTCTTAATGCTGCGACCTGCATTCAATGCCTTACCCATTTCGGGGGCAAAAGTGAAGACAGTGGTAGTATTCTCTGATCCGAAAACGACAACGATAAAGATAAGGAAGAACTGGAAGAGGGTGTATTCACCGCGCGCGACAAGAATTCCACCATACCAGAAACCGAGCGCCATAATGAAGTACTGCATTCCACGGGCGAAACCGTCCAAGAACGCGGACTTGAAATTCGCCATTCGATTGCCTTTAATTAGCGTTTGCAAGTTGGTGCGGTATCGCTCAACGATTTCTTCCTCTCTGGTCAATGACAACACGGTTCGAATAGCGGACGTGGCCTCGCACGCATACGTGGACGACTTCTCGTTGCCCTCTTTTGCCTGTTCGACAAACTCGGCCAAGAACTTGAAGCGGAAACCTCCAATGACCAAAATGATAGGAATGGTTCCAAACATGACCAGGCCAAGCTTAAAGCCAATGATAACGGAAAAGATGAAGCCACCAACGAAAATTACCATCGCTTCGACAAGCTTGTTAGTGGTCGCACCACCAAGCGCCTCGATGCTCTGGGCATCATTCGCCAAGGAGGCAGTCAGAGAGCCAACCGAATGTTCATCAGCGTCGAAATAAGCAATATCTTGACGCAGAAGATGGCGGAAAGACAAAGTGCGGATGCGGCGAACCAGACGACTGGAAGAGTAACCAAACATACAGCCACCTGTTGTGCAGGAGATTAACAGAATTCCACCGTGCATAAACAGAAATCCGGCAATAGGATATAGCGCCTGCTTAAGTCGTTCGTAGTCATCAGGCGTGCTATATTGCTGGAGGTACTGCAGAGCGAAACCATAAATAACTCCGATACCAAGAAATGCCACGCCAGTAATGATGCCAGAGTAGAGACCAATCAGCATAGCTGTAAGGTCTGCGCGCCCAATCTTAAACAGCATCGCAAAGACTTGCATGATCGACGCCCGTTTCTTTTCCTCAACTTCTTTGTAGAAAACAGCACTCGAAGTTGATTTTCCGGTGCGGACCTTGGTCAAAGTGGTCGAATACTTGGCAAGGGGAATGCCCGCCTTCTCGTCCAAGACTTGCTCGCCGTCATCAGACTCTTCGGACTCCACAGAATCCTCTTTGAGGGCTTCGATACTCTGAGCCTGCACGAGTCCGTAATATTCGCCCTTCTTGGCAAGAAGCTCGTCATGAGTACCCTGCTCAAGAATGGCGCCGGTGCGCATGACCACGATCATGTCGGCATCCTTGATAGTCGAGAGACGGTGTGCAATGACCTGCATGCAACCTGTTAATAAGTGTGCCTCCGAACAAAACAAACAACAAATAACACTTACGATAGTAGTTCTATTCTTGGAAGCTCGATCCAATGCTTCCTGTACAACGCCCTCACTCTTCGTATCGAGCGCCGATGTAGCCTCGTCCAAGAGCAAGATGCGAGGGTTGGCAACGATTGCTCTGGCAATTGCAATTCTCTGCTTTTGGCCACCAGACATCAAGAACCCGCGTTCGCCCACATTGGTTTCCAATCCGTCGGGAAGGTCCTGAATGAAATCCCAGGCGTTGGCTTGCTTGCAAGCTTCAATGACCAAATCACGTTTCTCCACCGCGGACGCGTTCTCGAACGAAGTGCCGATCAAACCGTAGCAAATGTTTTCAAAGATGGAGCAAGCGAAAAGACTGGGTTCCTGGGACACTAATGCGACCTTCTGACGAAGCCACCGTGTGTTCAAGTCAAGAATGTTGTGTCCGTCGAGCAACACTTGACCACTTAAAGGATTATAAAATCGCTCGATCAATCCCACGATTGTGGATTTTCCCGATCCCGAGGCGCCAACAAGAGCAACCGTCTTGCCGGCGGGGATCTTGAGGTTAAAATCACGAAGAACAGTGACGTTTGGACGAGACGGATAAATAAACCGAACATTGTGAAGTTCAATGTCACCCTTGACTTCGGCCAATCGCTGGCCCTCCTCAGAAGACGAATCAATTGGGGATTCACGGTCAATTGTAGCAAAAATCTTCGTCGACGCCGCGAGACCGGTCGAAATGTTGGAGAGGTAAGGAGAAATGATGGTAAAAGCAAAAGCGCCCTGGAACAGCGTCATAATAACCTTAAAGTTTATGCAATGTCAGTAGGCGGTAATATCACTAATTATGATCAAAAGTGCCCCATACCGTCATCATAATGGCAACAGTCACTCTGCCCTCGGTCAAGAGCCGGGTTCCTTGCCAATAGGCAAGCGAATCAAGGCTGAACGCGAAAAGGAATGTGAGACCTGCCTGTAAGGCAGCAGCGTAACCGGCTTTGATGCTCCACTTTTCGGAAATCTCAAGGAATTTGTCATATGCTTGTGCCATGCGGTCCTGCACGCCAAATGCCTGGACATTACGGACACTGGAGATTGCTTCTTCCGCAAGACTGCCTCCGACCGAGTAACCTTCCTGGGAACGTTCGGCGAACTTTGTAATGGCCATGGAACCAAAATAGGATACCAAAATAATCATGATAACGCTACCGATAATAATCGAAGAAAGCAGAGCCGATTGCGTGTAGGCGACAATAACGGCGGCCAAGAAAGTGGTACCGTGCGAGATAACGTACGAGACTTTTTCCGACATGGCGTCCTGAACAAGAACGGTATCAGACGCAATGCGGGTGGTGATCTCACCAGATCCGAGCTTGTCAAAATATCCGATATTCTGTCTCAATGTCGCGGCAAGATATTGTTCACGGATGCGGGCGGCCAATACTTCAGCACGATCGATAAAAATATATGATTTGACAAAAGTGAGGATCGAGACTGCGAGACCAATCAACGCAAGATAGAGAGCGAGCATGCTGATGTCGCTAATGAATTGGTTGGGGTCTAACTGGTCGTACTTGTACCCATAATCGGTTGAGTTGTATGGATAGGACAACGTTGTGTCATTGTACCCAATTGTCTCATTGTAGGTCACATAAGTGTTGTTTGAGAACAGGTATCCGTTTACCATAGACATCATGCCACCCGAAGGCAGGTCAGTGAACTGTTGCGTGGCGGCGCCGAAGACAACCGACATAAGTGGTCTCATCAAGCCTTCGAGGACGGAAGCTGCAACGCCACAGAACAGGATAATCTTATCCTTTTTATCCGCATATCGAAACAATCTGAGGAAAGACGCAGTCACGCTCGGGACATGGATTTGTTTGCGGAGGATATCGGCGTCGTGGTCAGAGAGGCCGGAAAACTCATCTTGGATGTCGGGGATGGTAGAATAGCCTTTCTTGGACTTGATCGATGAGGTTTCCGACACCGAATCAACTGCAACCCTCAACGGCTGCTTCTCGTCTGCGTCCGCATCCGCACGGTTAGAAATCGACTCTTTCTTGGTCATGCTGGAGGATGCGAATGGAGAAACAGAGTGACGCTAAAGCGAGAACGAGCCAACCGAGGCGAGCAGGGCAGCAGGCACACTGACTTATATCAAGCATTGAGGGTTGTGCGTATATCAACAAGACATGCAAGGTACTAAACCTATGGCTCAGAGTACATGCGAGTCACCGGGCAATGTAGCGAACCCGGCAATTGAACGCGCACTGATAAAGCGGCTAGATAGTGATAAGGCTCGAAAAAAAACGGAAAGTATCGCACTGGCCCGTGGGGCTAAATGGTACACGACAAAGCCCGCAAAAGCAGCAGTACCGTCCCCAAAGTGTCCCGGACCCGGTCAGTGCCCGCTTTACAGATCTTTACCGCACCAGCCAACTGTAAGCTTGTGTTTGCGATAAGACAGACGAGTCTGCCTGTACCAATATCCATCTTTGAAACTTTAAGCCAGCTGCTGACAAGTGAGTAATCTGACCTGCAGCTGGTGGCGTCTTCAGCCCCGTTATTAGCATGCCGCAGAAGAATATTTTTTCGCGCATTTTTTGATGGAGGAGTAATTTAGGACAAATGTCGTTGTCCGGCCTTGAATGGCAGGAAGGATGTGACAGATTATTCCCACAATCAATCCGATAAGAGATTCGCAATTGAGTTGGCCAAGGTTGCCCCGGAATCTTGCACGAAGACAAGACCGAGCCGCACGGTGGTCAGGTTGCCGTTTTGGTTAGTTTGGCTTAACCGGGGTGCGTCTTGTGCTTCACCAAACCCAAACGGGAACTTCAGTGCGCTCGCTACCACCAGCCAAAATATACATGCGGACACGAATACGAATAACCAAGTTTGAATACGCGAGCACCTGTCACTACTGTCCCCAGGGTCCCCAGACTTGGGGTCAGCACCGTAAATTGGAGAGAGTTAAATATTATTTCCCTGCCGCTTACCATATCCACAGCAGCATTGATTAAGGTCCTGAACCGCAATACTACAACAGTCAGCCAAATATCTTTGCATATCTCCAACTTGCTGAATAAAATGAATTGCTTCCTATCGACTGTTGGGCACTTGCGCGGGACTCTCTGAGCATTGCTAAAGCGTACATAAACCACTCATGCGCCACAACTGATAAGACTTGCCTCTCTCCTTTTCGTCGACCTCTCCTTATTTACCCTTACCCTTGATAGGGCTTCTGCAGATGCCACTTTGAGACGGCGGATAAATGCGCAAATTCAAAAACTTCAGTACGACGGGAGGGGAAGAACAAATGGCTCAAAGAGAAATAATAATAACGCATGTAATTTTAATTAGACTGCCTAGGGTTCCAAAAAGTGGGAGCCAACCAGTATGTACCACCCACCAACCGGGACCCTATCAAAATGGGTATTATTAGGTTGAGTCTATTTGGACTTTTCGTAAATTTCAACCGTAAATTTGATTGATGCAAAAGCTCATTTCTCAAATATACGATCGTGAATTGGGCAAGGGTTACTTTCTGTAAATTTGCTGTGATACCGTAAACCTCCTATTATCTTGCCATTCGGCTTACCCCAACCCTGAAATACCAATATTCTTGGTCCAAATGTTAGGCCGCACAAACTAGTAAGTAGGCTATGATAACCCGTCCGCGATACCCCTAACTCACAATGAACGCTGATTCAGGGTTTGGGTAAGTTGTACCGGTGTCAGTGAAGCGAGACGTTCGATTAGATTACTGATTGATTCTGGCATAGTTAAATAGCTCAAAGAGCCTCCCACATTATTAAAAAAACTGTAGATAAAATGT
>JANJPG010000304.1:0-11993 GCA_030407185.1 Lipomyces yarrowii
TCGAGCAACTCGACAAGAAATGTCTCGCATAATCATATGTATGAAATCCCAATAAATCGCAATGTAATACGCCCTCGAGTACCTCCCTCCGCACCGGCAAGATTCTATAAATTTCGCTCGACGGAAACGGCGTATGCAAGAACCACCCGATCTTAACGCGGGATTTCGTCTGTCCGATTTCCTCCCGTAACATCGCCGGCAGCAACATTAAATGGTAATCATGTACCCAGACTAAATCTCCATCCTTTACAACATCCGCGATTGCGTTTGCAAAGAGACGATTGGCCTCCCTGTACGCTTCCCACGCTATTTCGTCAAAGTTCATTTCGCCTGGGTGGTAGTGGAAAAGAGGCCACAGGATGCTGTTACTGAACCCATTATAGTGCAGATCTGCGAGCTCGTCAGAGAGGAAAACTGGCACACAGCTGAATTCGTCGCGAAGTCGTTTAACCACCAGTGGTCTCTCATCGTCCGGGATTTCGAGACCTGCCCGTAAACCATTAGCCTTGTATATCAAAACGGAACATTCAAACCGCAGCAGACTAACCTGGCCAGCCAAACCATGTGAAAGTAGTAGACTTCTTCAGTCCCGACAAGGCAGACACCAGTCCACCGGAAGACATGGCGAAATCATAATCCCCATTCTCGCTCCTCTTAATCGTAACCGGCAACCGATTGGAGATTACGAGCAAATTGTCCGCTCTAGGCTCCATAGTCTTCCCTTCCTATTTACTGATGGTGTATAGTGGCAAATAGATTGCTCAAGACCAATCAATGCCACCGAATATCTGATAAACACAGAGGAAACCAGTCTATCAGGCAAGCAATCCCAAGACCCGTGCCCCGATCAAATCGTGTACGGTCCTTCTCTAGATCACTGCGTTGGCGCGGCGACAAATGCAGCAGCAGATCAGGCTCAGCGCATAAAGCATGTTGCGTGTGACATCTATGGCCATAAGCGAGTAAGGCGCTAGCACGATTATGCAGGACTTGGCCACGTAAATCGGCATGCACAACTACGTCTAGTCCATTTGTTGACACGAGATGCCAGCAGTGTTCCCATTCAAGTGCCGTGTTAAGTGCCATTACGATCAACGGCCTTTGCCCGGCCTGGTTTTGGCATATTTGACTGAGAGAGCAATGGGGGACATATCACCATGGTTTCACTATATAGATATGCTACCGAACCGCGAACAATCATGTTTGATATTTTCGGATCAAGTTGAGCGAGAATGGCTTCGGGCCAGAGTGGCAAGCGAAGAAAGATTTGATCGAAATAATCTACACTGTTGCAGAGCCTTTTTGAGGAATATGAAGTAGTTAATTAAATAATTTTGCATTTTTGAGGGTAAATAAGTACAAAAACAAACACGAGATGGTCTGGAAAAAGTACAATTGGCAAGATATGCGCAAGTGAGCTGCTAGTTTAGAAAATCCGCACCTACCGAAATATCGTTATGCATCCTATATTGTACTTCCATTGGGGTGTTGTTGTCAGGAGAATGTTTCCTTTTCATCGCACCTTCATCCAAAAGGGATGTTCCTATGGAAAACTCCGAATTTTTGTATTCCCCATGGTTTATTGTATTGCGTGAGGACCATTCTCTACACCCTTATGCGTCACCGGCAGACCTTTATGTTGTATTTGCTTTCTTAATGGGGTATAGTATGCTCTGGTCGGCCGTATAATTTCCTGCCCTAAACCCTAACCTTCCTGCTATAGGTGCGGAGCTAAAAGCTATCCTTTTCAACTGCAATTTCCAACAGACTTATCAACTAGGAATGGCGCTCAGACTTCCTCTCGTCTTTGGTAATGCGATCCGTGCACCTACTGCACTCTGGAGCCGCCGTACGTTCCATACCACCTTCGCGAGCAAGGTCATGGCGGGGGACAGAGTCCCGGCCGTTCCTCTCTATGGTTCGTCTCCTGGCGACGAAGTCGACCTTGCTGCGCTGACAAAAGAGGTGCAAATGCAATTGACTGACGTTAACTGGCAAGTAAAGCTAATCAAATAGGGCAAATTTATTCTCGTCTTTGTCCTTGGTGCGTTTTCTCCGGGTTGCTCCGCCCGCCATGTCCCAGGCTATGTTTCCCTCGCTCCAAAATTTACGTCCGACAAAGGTGTTTCGGGGATCTATGTCATCTCGGGTAACGATGCATTCGTGATGAACGCGTGGGGCAAGGAGCTAGGTGCAGCCAACGATAAGGTGAAGTACCTCGCTGATCCGTCCTTAGCGTTTGTCAGCGCACTTGGGCTTGATTTCGATGCCTCCAAATTCTTTGGAAATAGAAGGAGTAAACGGGCTGCGGTGTTGGTCGAGGACGGGGCGGTGATAAAGACGTGGATCGAGCCTGATAATACAGGTATTAGCAGTACGTTGAATCAAACTGGCAGGCCTATCACAAATGAAATGTTAACGATCATAGACTCTGAGGCTAAAAGCGTCATTGAAGAATTGTAATCCAGCGAAATCGCCGTGCATATCGTATATTTAGTACGGAGGTATTTGGTTATAAGTAGTATCGCTGCAGTTAATCTACGGAATTCACATAATATCAATCACTCTCGCTACTCTGATCGCCGAGGAAATCAATATTGAAATTGCCTGCAACCACTGTCGGTTTCAGTTTCGAGGGGTCGATCGAATTTGGTAGATCGTTATCTTCGTTGTCAGTTTCGTTGCCAGCATCACTGGGCTCGCATTTGTCACCATTTAGTTGTGCTACTTCCGTCTCCATTTCACGTCGTTCCCGGATCTTTTTTGCCTTCTCTGCTCATTGTCAGTCCATGTCCACTGTTAATTGGAACTAGAGCAATACCTAAACTGTAACGCGGCGTCAGACCCAATCCAACTAGAATATTTTGTAAATGTAAAATCATGTCCTTTTTGGTTTTATATGGCGCAAGTTCTTTGCTCCATTTTTTCCGCACGCCGCACTTGACAATCCATGATTTAAGTGTGGCAATCTTTTTCTCCAATGGATCATCACGATCATGCGTCTGGGTCGTCCTTTTCATTGTTTTTTTGGGTGGTGACTTTTTCAACTTTGAACCGTGGCTGGCATGTTCAAGAACGTTGTCGCGTACGTGGCAATACTCAGACCCGTCCCCGCTGGCTACTTTTACTTTTTTTGCTGGAGACTCCTCCGCCAGAAGACCTGTAGTTGTAACACTATGTCCTTCCTCTGCGACATTCGACGCGACTTTGCTTTCTAAATCTTCTGGCGCAGCTCTCCTTTCCTCTCTCGAAAGCATTGATGAGGCTTTGGTTTTCGCGTCCAGCTGTCTTCGCCGACCGCGCTTGTGGTTCGTACGATCTTCTAGTTCGTCCTAAACAATCAGCCTCAACCTCCACTGTACTTCAGTGTAGAAACAAAGAAAACTACCGTAACACGATCCGCCAGATCCGCAGATATCTTTTTCCACGCTGCATCTTTGAAAAAATCCTCCGGAAGGCCCAATTTCGTCACTACATCGCGACGAATAGACTTCAGTGTTGCTGTATCGAAGTTTGCCGACCGTAGCGTTTCGAGAATTACGGCCTCAATTTCGGAATCCGTGGGCATAAGGTTGACAATGACACCTATAGCACGAGAAGGTTGGGGTTAGACACTACTGCCTGTACCTTCAGTCACAACGAGATCTTTTGCTGATCCTCCCCAATCGCGGACTTAGCTTAATATCACTTTTGTCACTGTTGGAGCAGTAAATAGATTGTCACAGTTCCAGATGACCTATCGTACTAGTCCGCTATAGCACGACAAGGTTAGGGTTGTCCTGTGGTCAAACGTAACTAGGGCGAGGGCTGTGCTCGCATATGTATAGTTGTATAACGTAGGGGGAACCTGGACATGGGGAAACTGGACACCAATTGCCCTCCAAGCATTTTGCGAACTCTATAACTCATAACAGGGACTCTAATAAACCTGCTAAAAGCGATTTATCGGACGAGAAAATCCAAAAGGCTGTTGAGGCCCTCGGAAGGAATGAATTTCCGTCTATTAGAAGGGCGGCGGTCCACTTTGAAGTTCCAAATTCACCTTCGCGAGTCGTGTGGCTGGTACTAAATCGTGTACTCAGTCTCACGAAGCTTATCAGATCCTCTCCAACGCAGAAAAAAAGACGCTAGTACGATTGGTTACGCGTCTTACAGCGACGGGCTACCCTGCAACACCGGCGTTGTTGAAAGAGATGGCGGAAGAGATTCGCACCGCACTCGACGCGTCGTACCAATTCTACTCTTATCGGCCACGAATGGCTGCACCGGTTCCTCAAGCGACATCCGACCTTGAAAGGAACCTACTCACGACAGAATCTGCGCGACGCAAGAATTAAAGCCTGGTTTGACGTGTTTCAGCAACGACTCGACGAACAGATTACGAACTTGTATGAGGTAGAATTTGCAGTGGGCGACACTCAATCTACGCGTATAATTGTCGATTCTAACTCAGAAGTCAAATTGGAAGGTTACCGCAGGTAAGCAGGAGTGGGTAACTGTGTTCGAGTGCGTCGACACAGCGGGAGGCTTCTTACCGCCAATGATTATTTTTAAGGGTAAATATACCAACTCGACCACGATTCCCAAAAGCACACCGCCCGAATGGCGATTCTCGACGAGTCCCAGTGGCTGAACATCTAATCGCCATGGCCTGGAGTGGTTACGGAAAGTATTTGAGCCAGAATCACGAACGAAGTCCAAAAGCTGGCCAATGTTGCTGATTATGGATTGCCATTCAAGTCACACCGCTTCCGGCGCCGAGCCCTCACGTACTCTCCAAACCTCAACCAATGTTGCCGACCTAGACCTTACCATTCTGAAGAGCTCTCCTCCTGATGGAACAGAACTAAAGCGCGCAAACTTGGTATTCAATGCAGCTCCGGCAAGCGGTGAATCTCCTGGGTCGCCATCGAGGCGATTTGCGCAGAGGATAACCCGTCTGGTCGAAGTCAGAATGCTGAGCTAGCGATCATTCGGAAGGAGCTTCAAGAGTGCAGGGAGTTGCTTCAGACCCGTAAGAAACGTACAACGACTTGCGTGGGTGGCCAAGTAAGAGCGTCGAATTGAAGAGAAAATAATGCATAAGAAGGGTAGGGACCGAAAATATATCGAGCGAGGCCCATACCGGGGATCATGCTCACTGCGATTCCTGCGTCGGCAGTGGCAGTCGAGAGACTTGTTCAATAGCGGCAGGGATATGCTAGGCCCTCGCCGATACTTACAAGGTGGGGCCACTATATATGAGGAGGCTTGCTTTGTTGAATAATTGATTTTATTCAATTCGTAAGTATGCAAGATCCAATTATTCGCATGCGAATTGCGAATATATTCCAGACTTACTCTGGCGCCCGCTGATGCCTTGTGGCGGTTTCGCTGCAATTGCTGCGCCTTTGACTCCGCAGTTAGGAGACAAATCAGCTGTTAAGTAACGTAGTAGTTGGCACAGTCTAGTAGAATTTACGAATTGACGGGAACTGTATCAGCGTATCATAGGTTAAATTTAATATTCTTAGCTTACAGCAACATGACTGAATTCTGTATCATGTCTAATTAGGCTCCATAATTAGAGCAATATGGAGCAAATACGGTTTGTGCTATGCCCATTCAATACTAGCCCAAAATATTAATTAAGCTTTAGCGTAACCGGCGATGTACTTGTATTTGTACCAACAAAATTTCCATTACCATTATTCAGTGACTATTACGGATTTCAGCAGCGAGCCATAACCGATAGTATCACTGGTATATTGAGCTCTTGGGCTAGTATCGCCGAGCATTTGTCATAGACACAATTCTTGTCTCCTGCGAGACTGCGTGACTTAGTGCTGATTATCGAACGATGCGGCAAAATTTCGTCGGCCTAGTCATCTCCCAGGGAAAGATGGCGAAGACTGTTAAAGTCCGAGTGCAAATCCCAGTGCAGAATTCACGGTATAAACTGGTGTGTATATTACTCAATAGCTTACCCATTTCGTGTCGCATCTTTTGTGCCGCAACAACATGGAAAGTTAACATTGGCAATAGGTCGTCAACAAGCGACGAGACTTCCTGGTCCACGATGAGGGCGATATCTGTCGCGAAGGGGATATCGTACGAATCGAATCCACACGCCCACTATCCGCGCGCAAATTTTTCGCGGTCGCGGAGATCAAGACCGCCTATGGCCAAGAGCTCCAAAAGTACCAGAATTACCCGCAGATGGAGAGCACATATCGGCAATACATAGAGGATAACCGCGGCCGACTGTTATTGACGATGGAAGAAAATGCGGAATATTATTCCCTAAAATCAGAGTTTGACAATCCACTACCAAAGAATAGCAAGAATTACGATGACGCTATGAACGGGAGGAAGAGAGCGGAAGCAAGGATTTCCAGTTTGTTCGAAGGTGCGCGCGGTCGACCAATCCATCTCACCGAGGATGGATTGCCCACCTTTGTGGATCTGCTTCCCAATACATTTTCGCGGGATTTTGTGCGCTTGTTTCATAGACAGCAGGGCGATGCTCGAGCAGCTCCTAACCATTAGCCTTCGCTCTCTGAGATAGGTAGCAAGTGTATAGGAAACATGTACGTTGAGGGGCAAAGTTGATCTCACGACCTCGAAGCTTTGGCGGCTGAAGAGGACTCAAAATTGTACAACAATACAGCAACGAGTTTAGTAATACAATGAGTGCCCGAGTCTCCTATATGCGCTTTTCTGGCTCCGTTGGTCCACAGAACTAGTCTAGAATAAATTCGATGCCACACCCGTATAAACTAAACTACGCTTGGAGACAATCGGATATCTTAAGTCAATCAGCACTGTCCATTAATAGCTGATCCGACATTTACTGAACAGTTGTTCTGTAGGCGCGATAATATAATTGGTTTCATACGATTTTCAAAGATTAACGTCACGTGACCAGAGTTTTAACTGTCATTCAAATAGCGCTTTGCCGACAAAACCCCAATGAGGATAGGTCGCAATGTATGATATCAGGCGTACAACGAAGGTGAACAAAGGTAAGGAACAGTAGATGGATCAGCTGGGCGACAGAAAGTTCGAATGTCCCCGCTTAGCCATTGTCGAGTTGTGAGATCCTTATCTGCGTGGGCTGCTTAGCAATCAATCACAAATGGAACAATAAGGTTTTTAGTCTATAGAGAGCCATCAACGAGAAAAGGTGTTATGCAATTCAGATGAAACAGGAACACACGAGAATGACATGCATATACAAAAAGGAGGCAACACTAGTACACATACAATCCTCACAGTAGAACAAAATAGGATACAAAGTAATACATAAAGCGAAAGAAATGCCGAATAGGTAAACAAACAAGGGACCATGACAGTAACCCACAAACATTAATAACTGTGACACTGTAATAGATTGAACAGACTGTAACTATCAAAACCGAAGACATAACGACCATACCGAAGCGATGAACCATCAACTTACATCGCAAACCATATTCAAAAGTTAAATCAGAAATTACCAACTTTTGTATAAATAAAACTTTGCCATTTCATAGCTTGTCCAGCAGATGGCGGTGCTGGGCATGTTTGAAACGATTCGGGGACGCAGACCACGTAGGAAACCGGGTAGACCCTCGCGCCGATATATAATTTTGGCAGCATCTGCTAGAGACCGAGCGCTGCGGATTTCAGGGTCCTGGGATGTACCTTTCGTTTGCAAAAACGTTTTGATAACATCCATCGGCGTTGTGGCGGCGGCTGCTACGGCACCAGCTAGGCCCCCGGCAACGCAATGAGTCAGAGGATCGTATCGGCCGTGAGGATTGAGTAATTTGGAAAGTGCCTCATATGTCGTGAAGTTAAGTGCTGTCAATGGGATATTCATGAAAAGAGTCGTAGGATAGGAAATATAGAACGCCGAGAATCCCTCGTTGCGATAAATACTGGCAGCACAGGCTGCGATATTGGGGAACCTGCTACCTGCGAGTTGCATACGCTGCTTTATAACATCGAATGGATTCATGAGTGCGTCTGACGCGATTGTAGCACAGGCACCTGCGAACGATGTGGCAATAGGATGGTATCCGGTGCCTTCATTGCCACCGAAAACATTTTTGGTGAATTCATAGCAAGAGAAATAGATAGCATGCGCCGGGCCTGCGCCAATTGCTACTGAAGTGATACCACGCCAGAGCGCCCTTGCGCCCTCGGTTGCTGATATCCGTGAAATTGCATTTGAGATGCCTGTGTAACCGGCGTTGGTAACACTGACGACTTGCATTCGGGTCTGCGCCGTATTAGACTGGAAAATTCCAAATCGCTAAGACAACATACCTTGATAGCATCGACTGGATACATAACAGTGTGCTCCTGTATACCAGCTAGTTAGTCTTTATACGGTATTACATTGCATAGCGACTGCTACACTAACGAATAGCCAATGAATCGACCCCCACTGGTTTCTGATTGCGTGGCTCCGTCACATGTACGCCATCGAAGAATAGACTTACCATAATACCAGCAAACGCACCCGCCACTAAGTTAGAGGTCAGCGACGTGTTCTTTGGCAGAGACTCGTAATCGTATTCTTCGACGTCCTCGACACCAGGCAATTCTTGCCTGTCGTCTGCCTTCAGCATCGGGACCGACGGCTGAGGCTGCTGCTGCGTATGAGGTGGCAGCGACGACGAATGGGATACAGCAACTGCAGCGACGGCGGCGGCTACTTGCGGTGATTGTGGGATAGGAGGCGGCTGCATGCAGACGGACCGGCAATACAGCAAGCGGTATGATACTGATGGTCTATACGCGCAGAGTCGACGGCGAGGTCAGGCCGGATACGAGATGATTGAGATGTCAGGCAGGACTATGAAATAAGGCGCAAATAAAGTATGAAGAGAACCAGTTGTTTTGGAGGAGGAGTTGAAAGGCAAGCTTAAATTGATGAATGCGATGTCTGACTATTTTTTTCTTTTGGTCACAAATACTTTGTGACTGTGAGTCGCTGTGAGTTCCGTTAACTACGATTCCCAGTTGAAATGTCCTTGAATTGCACATTTTATATCACGATTAAGACCGCTACGACCAGGCAAAATTTTGCTGATTCGATGGCGTATTATTGGACGCATTGCGGCTAATCCGGATTATTATCAGTTAGCCCCTTTCAAATAGAGCAATAAAGCTGTCATATTTTATGAAGAGTGCATTGACTAGCCATGTTAAATTGGTACGGTTACTTTTCGCGATAGCCGTCGGATTTGATGTTCAATATTTTGCACAGGCGGCGTCGTGATGAGGATGCTGGAGTGCTGCTGCTGCTACCACTAAGTAGTTTGTGCTGTTTGAATGCTGCGTGAACCACTACCGAGATAGTTAGAAGCCATGCCACGGACCTACGTGTTGGCCTATTTGACTTGGCTGTCGATGCTAAGCATACAAGTTCTTGCTAACCGATTAATGCTATTGGGGCACAGCACCCTAAGATTTAGTACCGTAAGCCCTCGATATAAGAAGTCTGGCTACAATTATCCTCTCTGAATTAACAGTATAATACCCGGTCCAAAGCTATTTTATATGCCTCGTGATTTCAATATGATCGAATAATATGCGCCTGAGTTTTGCGCTTGTGCACTAAATGCATTAGTCCAGGTTGGGTTGGAGCCGCATTTACGTATTCAGTCACACTCTTAGGTGGAGACTCACTTTTTCTCAGGGGATTCCTCTTCACTATTTGGTGCATTCACATACATCCTGACAAATCCTAAGTTGACTTCTATTCAACCGTTTATTGAAGTCTGACCCTGAGCAAGACGCGCGTACCCAGAATTACCGTTAAAATCATGGCAGCTTCGTGGAAGCATTGATGCATGATCGGCAGACGACCAATGTTTTATATGCTATCTGTATTCTAACAAAATACAAGCGGCAGTGTTAGACTATGACAAGAGCTAGAGGACCACGAAGGTCGTCGTCTGCCACTTCTGGAGGATCCCACTATTCGACTCAGTCGTTTATCCCGTTCAATTATCATAGTGTCGTCCCAATCACGCTGAAGATCCTTGACAGCGTCACGCCTCCAGCACATATTCGAATTTCGGCAGGTGCAGATCCATCGCAGGTCCCAAAAGAAACACTATTTTACAGGAGCGCAACAAATGACGTGGTCACCGCTAGTGGGAAGGTACTACCGCTGGAGTGCCTTCATGAGCAGCGAAGCAAGATTTTGAATTCGCCGTCTCTTGCTTTTAAGTCCAGCATCGTGTCGACAGAATCTCATTCTACGTCTACTTCATCGAACCCAGATACACGTTCTGCAACTTCCGAGCGAGCTGATTTCGCGTCTCTCCAGGATGTCATCGTATCGGAAAGTCTGCTCGCGGACGACGCTCACTCTTCCCGTGAATCTTCGAGAGGAAGCGTATCACCATTCAGCGACATCGTGCACTTGAAAGACGACCACACCGACTCATCATTAGGCGAGCTGTCAGATCACGATGGTGCGACCGTCGTTTCCGATCGAAAGGAGGCGTCCTCTTTCCGTGCCGCCGAAACTTATATTGATTACAGTTTTTATTGGCATCCCGCAAAAGGGGTGTATATTCGATTCGCGTTACCAAATGATGCTGTGGTGATTGATCGCGAGACCGCGGAAAGGCCACGAACGCCTGTGATAACCGGTCCGCCCCTTCCACGTCCAGAGGAATGGGCTTCATGGCCTGAAGTGCGGGTCAGAATCATGGGAATCCCAGTGGAATGGACGCTGTTGAAATTGTATACAGCATTACGAGAGCTGAAACTAGGTAACATTCACTTGATTGATCTACCGGAAAGTACGAAGCGCGTTAAAGGATTCGCTCGAGTGGGTTTCCGACCAGCTCCTCTCGTCGACTTTTGGAGTTACGGTCGTCCATTTTATGTCAAAGACGATGCAATCTTGACAGCTCAACTAGAGGTGCCAAGAGATACGTTTTTCGTTTCAGCGCCGACTGATCGACGATTTCATTGTCTCTATATTCAGACACTCACAGCTCGAGCGTTATCAATCGGATTTCTAGAGCAGCAAGGCGCGATGAACGTGCGGTTCAAGACACATAAGATGGCGAATGTCTCGTTTGAGGTGAATTTCGATAGGCAAGTCTTTAAAGTCGTCTTTCAGATTGTGTCCTTGACATCGAAGGCGCAGTCATTGATCGACACGGATGAGCCTGACAAAGTGAAGAAGATGTACAGAAGATACTGTACATACACTCTCGAGGTCAAATTCGAGCAGCTCTGCGACGTGAGGTATTCCAAAGGTACGAATCCGACGGTGGGAGGTTTTGCCAGAAAGCTATCATTTGACATTGATGGTGCTCCCTTGCTGTACAAGCGCGACGACGATATTAAGAAAATTCTGACAATGGACGGGTCTGATACGCGATATTTCGTGGAAAACTATTGTTGGTCTCGCGTCACATCTATTCCACTTGATCCAACCTATCAGGAAAACGAGTCAACGCCGCTGAACACTCACACAGACTCTGACATCATTGATCCAGGTATCTTGAATTTGACAGCTATTTATGTAGTGGAACTAAGAATAATATAGCGCACTGGACTGCCTACATGCTGGATTTCACGCTCAGCAAATACGACGCCGACAGACTCGACGATGTAGTTAAATTCTTAAAGTTGTCCAGCATTGAAATGAAGCGTGAGCCTCTGAACGTGGTGAACACCGCATGCACAAAGGTTTGGCATTGGCTCGACTACACGGCGTTGCCATTTACAGTCAGATACCAGCTAGAAGTGTGCATCAGTCATAATTGGCTTCACGAGGCTGCTCTGACAAGCGAATTTATTACCCGACTCAGCAAGCTGCCCGAAGACCAAGCGGTCGGTATATTGGAGAAAGTAGCGGATGACCAGAAAAGAGTGTGGGATCCCATGTCACTGTTAAATATTAGTCGGATAAGTAATCTGATTGACGAATATCCGAATTATTGTTCACCAATGCGAAAAGCCCAGATTACTCCGACGTCGATCATTTTGTCAAC
>JANJPG010000305.1:0-12032 GCA_030407185.1 Lipomyces yarrowii
GGCGAAATGGTTCGGTGTTCGCCATTATATCTGGGTACTATTGTGGTTTGTTTATCCACCGTCAGTGGAGCTCCAGCACCATTATACCCTGTTGTCAACGTTGATGGCGGCTCATCAGGAGCGGAAACTGTTCAGGTCACCGAAATCGAACCCATTACAATGCTTACGACGTCTCAATGGGGACAAGCAGGTAAGATTAACAAATATATGTTTAAAATGACTGATGTCTGAATGCTATGAAAGCTCCCTCTGCCTCCTGCCCCGCTATATCCGCCGAGACGGTTGAGTACACAGTCACTCTCACGCCGAGCACGATCACAAGCACCATCGGAGTGACGTCTGTCACGACTGATTACCAAACACTCACCGTCACCGAATATTACACGATCACTTCCTCAGTAGAGCAGAAGGCATCTGCTACATTGTTGCCCGATAAGCCGATAGGGGAGACAACAGTAACGGAATATAAAACTCTCACCATCACATCATATCCAAACATCAGCACTACGAGATATGTGACAGTTACACCATCCTCTTCAACTAGCGAGATATCTACAGTAACCATTACTATTTCTGCCTCTCCAATCACCATTACCCAAACAGTCAGTCTGAAGTCTTTGGGAATCGATAAAACGACTGTCACCGACACGTACAAGAAGTATTTAACGGGTACTCCCGAAAGGATAATTTCCAACTCTCCGAAGGCAGAGAGCGTTACTCGGACCGTGATCGAGGAGTATACAACGGCAACAACTGTGACGATTTTGCAAACAGTGAAGCCAACCGTATCTTCCACAGTAGATATCAAGCAGTCTCAGCTACCTAGCTCCTCTTTTGATTCGTCGCCGTCAATAGCATCGGAATCGTCATCTATGCAGGAACTCGGCACAACAACGGTCCGGGCATCAGAGAGTATGTCATTGTCTGTTGAGCGAGCGACCGCAACTATTACGGGCCATATGTCGTCGACTGACACAGGTACTGTTATGGTCACTGGAGTATCGACATCGAACTTGGAGACGATTGTGCCTTCGTCTTCGTCTGACCCTGACCGCACGATCACAGTGACACAACCTGGGGCGACATATACTCTCATAATTGACCGCAGTGTTATCGTCACGGATGGCTACACGACATACGTGACCGATTATCGCACTCTGTCTTCAGTAGTCAGTGCCTCACACTCCAGCGGTCTTATTGCGACTAGCTCCAACCCAGCCAGTCCATCCAGTCCAAGTACTTCTTCCCGTGACGGAACCGACAGCACTACATTAAGCTCGCTGAGCAGTCCAACGTTCACACCGTTCACTCAGTTCTGGAGTAACACAACCACCGCTACCACCACTACCGTATCCTCAATCACGCCCATCGCCACGACCACAGGCATAATATCGCCTGAAACCACGCAAGCCTATCCGGCTCGCAATTGGACATTCTTCGCGTGAGGGAATCGTTATTGTTTTCTGTTTTGGGATGAACATGGTTCACTAGGGACCGCGATGTATGATTAATATGTAGACGGCTTAAACAATCGGAGTTCATGAATACTATTCGTTCGCGGTTTCTATTTGCTTCCGTTATATTTTAAAGCTTTTACAGCCTTCAAAAGCGAGACTCTACCCCAGTGTTTGACGAGTAAGTACTTGAAAGTGCATCATTTGTTGCACACCGTAAGACAAGTAATACGAGACTGGACAGTATCTGCCGTCTTGTGCAATATAATATCCTGTTGTATCCGAAAATGTTCCTCTACTTAATGCGGTTCTGGAGATCCAAACTTTCATTACCATCATACCGAGAAGACACGCTCTCGTAGATCAGATCACATAATCGTGTGAATATTGTTCTGCTCCAGAATACGAACTTCGGTGTTGCTCAGGTTGTCGCCTTGCTCACACCATACCCAGCATCTTCAAAAGGCTTGCGTGGAGCCTCACGTGCTTGGGCCTCCCGACTCTTTTTGCGAGGCTTATAAGCATAGTAGGTGCCGCACCAGCATGACAAGTCTCTTCGGTAAGCGCAACTATTTCTTATGTTCAAGCTTGTAATTTTGACATCTACTTGCTTGTGATATTTAGTACCGGCAGCGAATGGGACGATTTCTAGTGCGCCCTCCTTTTCACCAGCTGCTCCCTGCTTCCCACATCGATTACTGACAGGAGCGGGAATATGCCGGTCGAGGAGAAATCACAACTATATTTATATTCAGTTCCGCCGTCGTACGAAGATCTCGATGATTCTGAGGAAACCGGGCCCTTTCTATCATCGTCAGCATCGTCGTCGTACTGCTCATCTACAGGAAACGAGCGAGTGACAGAATCGCCTGAAGAAGTACGACGACAGCACTCGCGGAGCTTACTGCGCCACGAACCGCGTCAAACGAGCGATGACGTACAATCAAATGATCTGTCCACGCCAAGATCATCCTCTGAATCCGCCGGGCTCCGGCGCGAGATTCTGCAGCTAGATATTGTCGAGCCGCCTTTATCCGGGACGTTGTTGCAACCCAGCATACAGTCACGTCTCGCAACGAATATTAAGTCTAAGCTTACAATCTTGCGTCGGCTGGCATCGCATTTGAATGTGGTTAAATGGCTTGATTCACGATTCCAATTTATGACTGCGTTCTTTCATTCCATAAAGAGTGGCTACGACCGCACCGTATCGTCGGTGTCTAATAGTCTCAACACACGCCTTGACGCATTCGGGAATCCTCGTCTGATTAAGAGACTGGCGATCGTGTTCATAATGTCGCTAGGAATGTGGTTGGTCATTGCCTCGGATTTGCTTCCATTTGGAACCTCAAACGGAGGATTTAGTTCACCACCACAGCATTACCCACTCGACTCCATGCGAGAGTATTTTTTCCATGAAGTCAGCGCTAAGAAAATAGGAGAGAATATACAAGCATTAACAGCATTACCACATATGGCAGGTACAACAGGCGATATGAGTATGGCAACCTATATAGCACAGCAGTTTCGAGACTTTAATGCTTTCGACACAGTGGAGACAAAGCAATATGACGTCTTTCTGACATATCCAAATCGAAGTGGCCAGCGACTGGCGTTGCTGAGTGACGAGAAAACAGGTACAAATTTCCGGCGGGACGTTTTGTACGAAGCCAATTTAAATGAGATTGAATCCGAACCTGGAACGATCGATAAACAGCCTTTCCCTATACATGGGTTATCTGCCGCTGGAAATGTTACCGGCCACGTGGTTTACGCTAACTATGGTACCAAAAAGGACTTTGAGAAGCTCAGAGAGCTTAAGGTTTCCGTCGATGGCGCGATTGTCTTTTGCCGATACGGATTGGTGCATGAGTCGTTAAAAATCAAGGCTGCAGAGATTTATGGAGCCAGTGGAGTTGTACTATTTAGTGATCGTTCGGATAAGGATGAGGCATCATATCCCGATGGAAGAACCCTTCCCGAGGGAGCTGTACAGAGAGGGAGTGCCGGCCTCAGAAATTGGGCTCCTGGAGATCCTCTGACTCCGGGGAGGCCATCAACGCCAATTTCAAGAAAGGATGGCAAAGAGAATTCAACCTCTCTGGTCAACATTCCTAGTTTACCAATTGTAAGTATTGGTTATTTCTGTTAGGTTCCTTTCTAACAAATTCCAGTCATGGGATGATGCGAAACATTTTATTGGCGCTGTCAGAGGCTATGGAAAGAAGGTTGAAAATTCATGGAATGGTCGATTCGGTGGCGTTGACGAATGGTGGACGGGTTCTGTAGACGGTCCTTTGGCTAATCTTCGGAATTTCCCGGTCGAACGAGAGGACCAGCCAATCTGGAATGTCATCGCGAAAATTGAGGGTACCGATCAGCCGGAGAAAGCCATCATCCTAGGTGCACATCGGGATGCTTGGTGTTATGGTGCCTCGGATGCCATGTCGGGTACAGCTGTGATGCTAGAAGTCTCAAGGATATTGGGGCACATCGCTTCAGAGTTCACATGGCGCCCTCTGCGGTCAATTTATTTCGCATCGTGGGATGGGACAGAACAGAACCTTATTGGAGCAACTGAATGGGTTGAAGAAAACATCGACAGTCTACGGCAAGATGGGGTTGTCTACATTAATCTCGATCAAGCTGTCAGTGGCATCGAGTTCAATGCTAGTGGAAATCCGCTATTAAATTCTGTCTTGCTTAACGCACTTGGCCAGGTCTATGATCCTTTTAGAAACACAACCATCAGAGATCTTTGGGGACATATGGAATTGCCACCATTGGAAAGCGGTAAGTATTGCCACATCGCACAAAATTTATTCTGTCCAATGTTAATTCTTTGCTCTAGACAAGGATACAATACCTTTCCAGAGCTTTGCCGGGATTGCTTCGATAGACCTTCGCTTCAGCAGTCCGGGGGGGTATCCAACGCGCACATGTTTTGATACCAAGCAGTGGTTAAACAAGTTCGGTGATCCGTCAGAGGTGTTTGTTTCTCCTGATAAACTGGTTCAGCTGTCAGACGACAAGAATGATCTTGCGGATGATGGGTTTCCGTACGTATTCCACAAGCTACTTACGCAAATTGTCGGTGCAATAATCATCAGGCTTGCCGATGAAATGAACTTACCCTTTGACTTGTCTTCATATGCTCGGTCGATCACTCATTATATGGCGGATTTACAAGCATATTCCGGCGAGGAGAGAAAACTTGATGTTCAGAATCTCGTCAAAGGCATATCGGCTCTTAGTGAAAGTGCTTTGCAGATTGAAAAATGGAACCAGGAATGGATGAATAATTTCATGGCCATGGGTCACGTTGAGACTACATCAATGACCGCGCATCGTTGGAGCCGTAACTCGAGGTTGACAAATCTGGACAAGCATCTATTAAACATGGATGGCCTACCAGGCCGAAGTTGGTTCAAGCACAGTAAGTGACAATGTCATCGTATTGCTCTATAATATTTGGCTGACTCGTTCGTTTGAGTCATTTTTGCCCCGCAGATGTGGCCGCCATCTGCACAAGATATGTCATTCGTAGCGTCGGGGACGTTTACTGCGGTTCGCGATGCTTTGGAGAGTGGTGATGCCGAAGAAGCTCAGAGACAGTTAGATAAGATCTCAGATCAGCTCTATGAAGCAGCTCGGAAAGTTGTCAGTTAGCCATTGTATGAAGTTCTACAGTTTGTATTTATTGGTTCCGTCGCATCTGAGGTTTTATTTTGGGAGTTGGTTGACTTCATTTGTATTTGACTGTAAAAACATTGGGAGTTTGGAGATTTCATGGTCCAATGAATTACTATTTCAAGATCGTATGATGCCTACATTGGTTGTGAACGTCCTTTCTTACTTGCAGCACCCACAAGCACTGGCGCGGCACATGGCCTAGAGCCTTTAAACAAGAATGATTCGTGATCTGTCAACCATATATAGCCCCCAGCCTACTCTTGCGCCATACTGCGGGTCCTCCCAGCGCTTGGAAGGTTGGGAATTAAGGAAGCAGATGAAAAATGAAGACCCTGGTGAATCGAGAATTATAGATCCCCATACCTGCGCTAGAGGGTCCCATTCTTGTTTAGGTACAATGGTCCCGATGCGGTCACGTGCCGAGAGTGGTCTGTCTGCAGCAAGAACCCGTGAAGAACATTCAAATTGAACATTGGAAACAAACGTATTGTGGGAGACCTACATCGTGACGTTAATCTATTGTGCCTCACCCACTAGCAACAAGGAGGTCTATGGCTCAACAGCTCGATAGTCAGAACAAAACCGGACTAGAATTATGATTGGCACACCTCCTACATCTCGCAGTTGATCTACCATGTCGGACGGTGGAATAACACTAGTTTCTCTGCCCCTGGAGATCCAGCAAATGATTCTCACGTATGTCGGAGCTATTGACATGGAGAGTGGGGTGGTGGGACCGAATTTGCACTTAGATCGAGTTTGTCAGGTTTGGCGGGAGATAATCCAAAGTGTTCTATTTTCTTCCATTGATCTCAAGGCCAGTGCCGAAAACGAGCCCGGACTCGATAAATATAATGGCGCCAACCTAGATCGTGCAGAAGTAATTTTTCGGACGAATCCCGTGCTGGCGACGTATGTGCGGACAATCAGGATTGGGTTCATTTACAAATTAATCGATCGCAAGGACATCACAGTGATCAAGGCAGCAATGGTAAAGATATGGAAGCTATTAGCGCTAATTGCTGAGCCTAAGGTGAAACGGTCTCAGAATTTAATTTTTGCCCCCAGGAGAGACAGTTTGAAGATTAGTTTTGAAGGATTTGCTGATCGATCGCCATATCCCTCTCAACCCTTCGGGAGCAACATAAAGCTCGGCAAGGGATACAAGCTGCCAAACATTAATGCGCCTGTAGAAATTGAATTAAGAGACGCGGTTCTGAGAGGCCGGTTCTTTTCCCCAGATTCGATCAACAAACTGGTTGATACGTTGACGAATTGCCAGAGGCTGAAGATTAGTTACAACTTTATGGATGGCATATACGAACATCATAGGCAATACTATCCTTGTACGTGGGTTATAGGCAGGTTTGTGATGTGACATACTGACCGCTCTATTGCAGATATACTAAAGAGTCTTCGAACGCTGCCAACCAATATTACGCGGATAGAGTTGGACTTTCATAGTCGTATATTCAACGACAGAGGGCAGCTGATGCGCGATGTCTTTGAAGCTCCTATATATTGTGGTGGCAGAGGAGACAGATTGAACCAGATTCTAAGGCAGATGTTGTCGCATTTAAAATACTTCAAATATACCGGGCCGGTGACACCGGAGTTATTCGGGGAGCTACCGCTGCAGTTGACGGATCTACATCCCAAGGACGGCAACGTTCTGACGGGTCCTATGCCAAGCACGGACAAGCAAAATACTACCTTCCCTTATCTTGAGGAAATTTACATACGGTTTGACATTCACGACTCGTTTGGCGAGCCATACTTTGGACGTTTGACAGATTATCGAGAGATGCCCTACGGGGGTATGGAGGATGAAGAGTACATGGATGATATTATTGGTGACCACTTCGAGCTGGTGGGCGAATCGACAGATCATCCTTCGGGATATGTGAGCGGAGGCTTGTCATTTTTGTCGACTATATCAAGAGCATCTAGGCGGAATGACAGATATTTCGATAATCCGAATTTATACTCTGCAAACAGGGACATGATGACTCGGTTATCCAACGCGTATACTCAGGCTATGAAGACTAAAATGCCGAAACTGAATGTGTTTTCGATTAAGGACTACGTCGGCGTTTCCAGCTTTGTACTTGCGAAAAACGCCTTTCTTAACAAGAAGGGCCTGATTCCTCCAACAAGACTTAAAGAGATCGATGACGTCAAAGATAACCACGTACTTTACATACGGCATTTTCGACCAAGTGGAGCATGCTTGGCGGATTGGAAAGAGCGATTCGAAGCCGACCAAAAGTTGGTAATCAAGGAGGACAAGGTTAGAGTCTGGCCTGCAGTTGGAGGATAAGTGTCAGTAATTTAGGGGTCTGGTTTTGGAGTTTAGGCTCGCATGGCGTTCGGCCGAATCAAATTGAGCATAGATTACGATGTCGGGGATTTGCAGGTGTTAATAATGCATCAGTGAAAATAATGCAAATTCTAGACCCTCAATGATAGCTGTCCTTTAAAATTTTATTAACGCCCTCTTTCCATTGTGTTCCGGGTTGGAATCTATCGCTTGGGTGGGATCCGAGTGGCCCTAACCCAATTAGAAGCGGTGCGGCTGTTTATCAGTTGATCCGTGTTTCTGTGGCAAAGCTCCGTTTGTACCGTCGACCGCGTAAACGTAAATGTCGGGAGCTAAGAAAGAGACCATTACTGTAATTACCTGTTAGCAAGTATCCAAAACTTCTTATGCACTGTGGCGACTTCTGGCAGGGAAAATCGAACTGCGAACACAGGTGTGTACTTATTCATATTAACTCAGGGTGACTGCGCACTGACAGCTGCGCACACCGTTTGTGTCAAGTGAAAATGGGGTTAGGGGAACTGGGCCATGTCTCACGGCCAGTATGTAACTGGTAGCACATTAGGATCTATTGAGGCCTGCCATTCTTGGTAGTTCTTTTCAGCATACGGTAGACGTTTTGTGTCACGAAAGAATTGCTGTGCCAAGTTGCGTCCTTTGTAGTGGGTGACCGTACCTTGAACGATACCTCATCGCACCCCTCAAACCGTTAAGACAAGCCCCTGAGATGCCACTACGAAACTAAAATTGATGTGGCGCCCCCGCAAAATGCTTTATAGTCTTCTATGCAGTCGCAGGAGCCCTTTTAAGCTGTTACAGTTAAATGAAAAGCAATTACGATCACGACTTCAGTTTGGGAATTTCTTTGCCGTCTGTTTGCCAGCTGCTGGCTGGTGCCAGAGGTATTCTTAGTAATGTAATCCGGGAATATCGAGGAGAGTGATCTACCGGCGCCGCACACTGCCAAAGCTGGTGCTTTACAACCATATCCGTCGCATATTGCTGCATATACACCAAACCTTCGCATGATGCGAGCGCACCCGTTTTGCGGCTCGGCCGACAAACTGGGCTCGGCATACGCGCGGTCCGGCGTTTGTGACTGCAAATGGTTCGTCTTCCAGGGCTGATCATCTCGTCTGCTTTCTGTGTCTATAGATATTTTCCTGGTCTACCCGTCAACCCTTACTCCACAGTTTATCGACAATGAGACTATTCTCTGCAATTGCCGCCATTCTCATAGTTTCGTCTGCAGCAGCTTCAGCTGAAACTGGACCTGTGCAGTTCGATATCGCCCGAGTGAAAAGATCTCCGGGAAGTATAGATCTCTTCAAACACCGTCATCGCCATCGGCTAGCCAAGAGAGCTTCCGTGCCCGATACTGTTCAAGAAATCCTTGACAATTACGACTATCTTTATTACGCAAACGTTTCTGTCGGTACGCCGGGACAAAAGCTCAGGTTGCAGATCGACACCGGTTCTTCTGATATTTGGGTTCAATCTGCCCAAAACAAATTCTGCCAGCAATATAGCAATCCATGTAATGACACAGGCGAGTTTCAACCACAAAAGTCATCCTCTTACTCGCCAATATCGAATAACTTCTACATTGCATATGGCGACGGTTCGTATGCTAAGGGTGAATACGCCCACGAGATATTCAACATCGGTGGCGCGAGTGTCAAGAACTTAACACTTGCTGTGGCAAACGACGCCAATGCTACCGAGGGTATTATGGGAATTGGATATCCAAGAAATGAAGCCATTGTTTCGACCTACGGCTCCTCATACCAATACAAAAACTTGCCTGATCTTTTGGTCGATCAGGGCTTCATCCAATCTCGGGCTTACTCGCTTTGGTTAAATGATCTTGACGCTTCTACCGGATCAATACTATTTGGCGGCGTCGACCGTGCGAAATATTTCGGAAACCTAGTGGAGCTGCCCATTGACTCATACCGTGGCCGATCCCAGCCATCAGAGTTCTTTGTAACTTTGGACGGAGTTGGATATACGAATACTGATGGATCCGGGAACGAGATTGTCTCCAATATGGGCGAGCCCGTCCTGCTCGATTCTGGTACTTCGTTCAATTACTTACCGGACGGAGCGTTTAGGGCAATCGCGAACGCGCTCAGCGCCACATATAGTGCCCGACTCGGCTACTATGTGCAGTCTTGCACAATTACCTCTGTCAATGCGTCTATTGACTTTTACTTTGATTCGGTTACTATAAAGGTCCCATTAAAGGAAATTTTATATCCTGCGGTCACGGCTAGCGGTAGGCAGCTCACCTTTACCAACGGTCAGCCGGTCTGTCTCGTCACAGTAGCTTCGAATAGAGAGCTTGGAGTTAGCATCTTGGGAGATACGTTCCTCCGATCTGCTTATGTCGTTTACGATCTTGACAACAACATGATTTCGCTCGCGCAGACCGTGTTCAATGAGACTAATTCTGATATCGTTGCAATTGGTACCGGAGCTACCGCGGTTCCCGGCGCAACCCGTGCATCATCAACCGCTCTTGTTACCTTAGGATCAACGACATCATCGTCGAATTATCTTGCAGCTGACGCCAGCGCGACCGACGCGTCATCGCTTGTCTTATCGACAATCTTGGCGACTAGTAGTGCAAGGGGTTCAGCGACCACGGTGACTGGTAGTCGGACTACTTCAACTCCCACTTCTGGGTCCCAATCCGGAGCCGCAGGCAGGCACAGTCACATAGGTTCGGGACGGGTTTGGCTGGAGGCGTTTATCGCCATTACTGTGGCGTTTGTTTGTAGATTGGCTACCTAGTTGTAAATACATTTTTCTAAGTGCGATTGGGATTTTGTATCCTAACTTTGTGGTAGGGTATTGATAGTGAGAGGTGTAATGTGGCCTAGCCGCCTAGCCATAAAAGTGACATATTTTGGACTTCGTTATCATTATTCAATATTCATGAAAATATCGTAAAGTGACTTGCCTCGTTATTATTATGATTGAAACTGCAAATCGTGCTAACAGAGGTGTCGTGAAATGAAGTGATGCCGTCGCACTTTGATAGATTAGGGTATTCACATATCCTCGAACTCATATACGACGCAAGTTGTGTGGTTCAAGAGCCTGGCGTTTGATCCAGAAGCCTTTTTTATTCTGACGCAATCGAGGACGATTGGACCATTAAAAGTCTCCTTACTGTATCTACCGGAGTAAGGTGTGCACCTTGGCGGTCGCGGATTCGTATTCATATTCAATAGAAATATTTGGAACGGTGCTGTTTAAGAGTTCCCATGGCGTCATACAATAGCAACCCTTCTTATGCGATCCAACCTCTCTTGGAGAAGCTGTCTTCTGAGGACTCCGATTATCGGTTCATGTCCTTGTCGGACTTGCATGCCATTCTCACTAACAAAACTGTGGCGCTCGGAGACTCTACGACGACTATTAATCGCATTGTGGATGGAGTTTTGAAGAGCTTATCGGATAATAATGCTGAAGTGCAAAATCTGGCAGTGAAGTGGTACGTTACGATTATAATGTTTTTGCTAGTGTTTCCTGACCGGGAATCTAGTCTTGCGCCTCTGACAGCCCGAATCAACGACACGCAGTTAACAAACGTTCTCAACCGTCTTTCTTCATTTTCGACCACAGAAAGCGATGGATCTCTCGGAAGTACAGCATTGCGTACAATCATTACCAATGTCCCCGCTACAAACTCAGTAGGAAAGATATTTGTTGGACGGCTATTGCACACTCTGCTTCCGAATCTCCGAAACTCAACGGA
Source organism: Lipomyces yarrowii (assembly GCA_030407185.1). Lineage (NCBI taxonomy): Eukaryota > Fungi > Ascomycota > Lipomycetes > Lipomycetales > Lipomycetaceae > Lipomyces > Lipomyces yarrowii. The sequence continues at coordinate 11,234 of JANJPG010000305.1, forward strand.
CAGCGTCGATGTCCTTGTTGATCTCGCAAATCGATTCGGCTCGTCCCTTACTCAAGAGCAAGTTGGGGAGACGCAGGGCGCCCTCATAGACGTACTGGAGACTGGAAAAGGCTTGGTTCGCAAACGTGCGGTGGGTGCACTTGGCGCCTTGTCAAATCACTTGACGCGGCAATTGTGGGATAATATGATGAAGTATGTTATCGATTCTTTCAGTCAGGGTCTCCCGGAAGATCGTCTGAGAACCTTAGTTTCAGTATGCGGCACTCTCTGCAAGGTGAACCCGGTCAGGTTTAGTTCGTACTTGGGGCCCCTCACAGTGAGCGTGTTGAAGTCACTTGACGTTGATGACGACGATGTTCGCGAGTCAGTGCTTATCACACCTGACATTTTTGCGGGATCGTGTCCTATGGAAATGGCTACATTCACGAGTGACATAATTGCTGTCGGATCGAGATTTATCAAGTATGATCCGAATTATGCGGCTATTGCCGATGACGAAGAGGAAATGGAAGATGCCGATGATGAGAAGAATGACGACAGCGAACTAGACGATGAATTTGATGATGAAGATGCCTTTTCGGACGAAGATGATGTGAGTTGGAAATTGCGGCGATATGCAGCAAAACTGTTGGCCACCCTAATTGAGACTCGCCCCGATCTGTTGTCTCAGTTATATGCCTCGATTGCACCAATGCTCGTCTCGCGATTTAAAGAACGAGAGGAGACTGTCCGCGTGGAGATTTTGAACACGTTTGCGGCGCAGGCTAAGCGTAGGTCCATATTTAAAGTATCCAAGAGA
>JANJPG010000306.1:0-12009 GCA_030407185.1 Lipomyces yarrowii
CCTGCGCCTGCGGCTCTTTCTCAGGGGGATAGTTGCGATGCAGGAACGTTCTCAATTGGGCAATAAGGTCACCTGCCGCTTCTTCGTCCTCGATCTCCTGCTTCAAGAGCTCGCACTTGAATCAAGGATGCAAAATCATTGCAATGTAGTAGGTGTTGACGTCGTCCACGAAAGCGAAGTACTAGTCCGGCTCGAACTGCGTTCAACACCTCGGCCTCTGTGTACATGAATATCCCCCTTCTACTAGATTCGTCCTGAAAAAGCTCTTCCAATTCGAAGTATAAGGCAAATTGAGAGGCTGAGCTGAGGCTTAGCACGGGAAACAAACCGTGTAAACTCCTATGCAAATTTGCCGAGTATATCGCGTAATTGTCGAAGTTGAACCCAGTCCTCGGTCGTGAAGGGTGGTAACGCCATTGCCTCAACCTCCATGAAGCGCGTAACCTGCCTGTACGAATCAACTTCTTTTAACATCAGATACGTTGAATTCCATCGTGTACTGGCATCGTACGGAATTATTTCTTCCGGAAGCTGTTGCAAGCGACAAAGCTTTTTCCCGCGTTTCCGACGCTGCCGACTCCTGTCGATCCAAAAGGACACCTATCCTAAGTCTCGCCAAGGGAGACAACCTGGGATCGAGCTCCCTGTTCGCCTTGAAAGCGTCGCAAGCCAAATTGGCGCTTTGAGCATGGCCTGACTTCAGAGCGTTGAGAATGTCACCTACGATCAGGCTCGAATCGTATAGCAGGGCTCAAAAGTGGATCAGTGGAATCGTTCCTGGCGAGAAGAATTGCATGCAACTCGGTGATCAATACTTCATTATTGAAGGCATTATCACCAGTGATGAGTAGAAGCTTCGGACCGAGATTCAACTCGTCAAGGAAGTCGGAGACGATAATCGCCATGTTCTTGCCGCTGTGAGTTCCCTCGAGTTCTTTGAATTCAAGAACACGTTCGTTGTAGACAAATTCGGGTGTCAGCTAATGGCCAACGATGCCAAGGATCGAGAGATAGTTCTTGGCATATCGTCATTCGGTAATAATGGCAAAAACTGCGCACAATCAGAACAGAAGGGAATACATATTCAGGATCCAGTTTGGGACCGCGATAAGTAAGGGGCAGTGAATACTGTTCTATTGGTGAGGTAGAGTAAGGTTTTGCTAAAATAGCTGTGTGGTGGCTGCATTGACGCATATTATTTAACGTTTAGTTTTATCGATAGTTAGAGTATAATGCAAACTTATTTACTGGGGAAATTAATAACAATTAACATTTAGTCCAAACCTTATTTTGCTGGTACCTCGAGTAGGCTATTTTGATATTCGTCCCATTGATTTTCTCCTTGCTAAGGTTAAGGGCTCAATAGCATGAAGGTATGATACCGTACTTGAATCCGCCAAGCATCGTCTGAAAGAATGCAGTTCCGATGATAGGCTGAGCGTCCGATGCGACGTCGAGCCGCGCTATATATAAGGCTTGCTGCGTCATGTCCAAGAATGAAGCCATATAGAATATTCGTGGACGGTGCTCAAAGGCTGCAGGTCTTTATAGGTGCTGTATATTATGAAGTGGGCAATTCATGCACGAGTGTTTATTGCCGTTGTGGGCTTCATTGGCGTCACATCTTGTGCTTATCTGTTACTGATCGTGTACATACACGGTTATCCGATAACTATACTTCCAGGTGCGAATAGGTTAGACGAGTCCGTTGGTCGCGAAGGCTCCGCAGTAAAAGGACCAATTAAGAGCACAAATCTGCCTATATGTGAGAATCCATACCTGCAGCCAGGATTTGTCTGGTACAATGACGCCCACGAAGAGACACAGACGACTTGGGTGCCGTTCTATCCCAATTTACTCGAGCAGCCTTACGCTTTGACAACAGTAGAATCGACCCGTGAGCCAGTCGATCCCCATACCTCAGAGGGAGACCCTTACTTTCCTACCGAATCACCACCGCAAGCATTACTCGACGTCGCACCACATCAGTGGATGCAGGACATGGTTGGGCATTACCAATTAAACAACGCAAATGAGAGCCTATTATCTCATTCACCTGAATTCCGTGAATTGGAGGAGCGACTGCTTTGGCTCCGCAACCGACGGATCCTAATTGTCAGTGACTCGGTGGACCGGTACCAAAGCGAATACATCTGCAACCGTCTTGGGCTCGGGCTTACTCAGAGTGACAAAGGTCGCCAAACTGCGTCATGGTGCCACATACCGGCGTGGAACTTGACACTCATGAATTGGCACATTGCGTCTGTTTCGCCCACAAGACCAAGCTGGTGGTGGATTGAAGATATGGCTATTGTTAATGTGGAAGAGCGATGGACGGAATATTATATACCTACACTCAGTGATACAATTGGCATGAACGGCAAGTCTCCAGACTTAATTCTTTTCCATACCGGATTATGGGATCATACGTACTTCATAAGGGGACCCGAAGCCCAAGGTCAAAACGCAACCTGGAGCCGCAGTCTCAACTGGCGAGAGTTACGCTTTTATATGCAACGGTTGCGAACGGTCATTACCATGCTGCGGACGCAATTTGGCGACGATGTTCCAATAATGTGTCGGAGCGTGACGCTCAAAAAGAGTTTGCTCAGCAATGTCTCGATATTGAATCTTGACCGGGCGGCACGATTCGTGTGTAATGAACTAGACATTGAAGTTATGGAGTTTGGCGAAATCATTACAGGCTATTTTGAATTTTACAAGGACATGGTGCACATCGATCGTGGGCCCCTGAGCGTGTTGTGGGCCAACATGATATTTTGGTATCTTTTTCGGACTCAAGGTGGAGTTGAGGTCCGGGGCGAATTGAGAAAGATGCCAAGTAACAACACGAAAGTCGTCAGTGCAGCCGATGGGTGGAATACGTGCCATAACAACTTCATGAACGCGAAGCATTATTAGCGTTTTGAAGTAGGGACGGGCTCTCAGATTCGCGCGAGCGAAGAAACGGTCTATTTCTTGAAGAACAGGATCTGAGATGCGGCTTGAGTGACGTGCCGCACTTACATTTGCTAGTCACCCTTAGTTTATTGGAAGGTGGAACCAGATATACGGCGTTTCGAGTTTGCCCGAAAGTCCGTAACAGATGATTGAGCGGCTTTTTTGGGAGGATAGGTATACATCTTCATAAGATATATAGAATAGTTTGGGTTTTAAGAGCATCTTCGCTAAAGTGCGCCATCCACTATCAGTTCCAGAATCTGACCAAAGTATGGAGGTTAACTTGGGCACTGTTAAATGCGTCTTCTCCTCAACCATCGCCTGATGGGTTGACTACCGGTCGAAACAAAAGAGACCAACACATTCAGGATGCGATTTTTTCGAAGACATCGATTGGAGCTGCCCCACCATGTTCAGTGATGTCCAATAACCATCACCGTTCTTCCAGGTTTATCGTCAAACCCGGGACGGTCCGTGACAGGCGCAGGAAAGTCTGAAACTATTAGCCCGAGACATTGGCCTCATCGCCGATCAAAGCTATATCGTACTAGGAAGCTATTTGGTACACTATTCCTAATATGGTATAGCGGGTCAAACCCTAAAGTAAACCTTATTTTCATGTCGTCGTCCAATTATTGCGTTTTGCCAATACTAAAGCCGGGGAAGTATCCAACCTAGTAGTACCTCCCAAATTTCTCGCAAATTTTAACTTCTAACGAAAATATTCCCAATTAATATAAGTACGAGTACGACTAGCACGATGATGTATTTTGTTTTGTATTTGAGTAATTTCTGGTGATGATGAATGGTTTTGTTGACGGGATGGTACACAGCGGCCATATAATGCGCTTATCCCAATTTGCAAATATTAGACACCGTGCCGCAAACGAATCAGACAGCCCCGTTCCTCCACCCTCGCACCCTCACCGACACCATCAGTCTCAGGGTGGAAGAGCCCGCCTCCAGGCTTCCAGAATGGAAAACGCAGATTCTGTGTTTATCACAACTAGCTTCAGTCGGCACAAAGAACCAAACAAGCTTCTTATGGGCATCCAAGTTGCTTTTGGTCTGTACCCTTGGACTGCTGGTTAGATAACAGTATTATGGCACATCAGCCCGCTATACCACGTCGTTGGCTACAACACCTTCACGACAATGGCCTGGCAACGATCCCGGATATCAATATCCGCTCATCGTTTTCTTGGTAAACACTCCCAACTGAAACTTTGAGGTCTTCGTGCCAATTATCGATACTTTTAAGCCCGATCGACAACATCAACTTTACTCTCTTCTCGACCGAAAAAGGCTTGAGCAAGTGGGGTCTCCGCATTACAGTTGAGGTCGAGGTGAATGGCTTTATTTTTTTTGTTTGCCTGGTCACTAACTGAATTCAAGCGTGACGGTTTATCTCTCCTTTATGATGGAGTCACGCCGGTAGACAAAGTCGGCACCAGTCCAGAATATATCTTCATAACCACTTGTCCCGAGGATATGCGGGTTTTGGACAAGTCGCTTGAAGTGGCGCGCGCACGCGGCTTACCCACGTCATGTGCGTTATCCACCAAGCTCATCAGTGGGACTACCTCAATATCCGACAGTACACGAACTAGTTTCGTTCATGCGGATATGGGTTCAGCACAGACAATGGCACTTTGCTGCCCTATCACACCACGAACATACGTTTCGACAATCGCGGGCACGCCATTAATCACATCGCAGAAATTCACGTCTGCCCATGCACAGATTCCAGGAAGCCGTATGGCTTCAAGGCGAGCACGAAACAGATTGCAAGCCTTGCAACGAATTGGACACTTGAAGTCGACCGAACGGCAAGAAAGGCAGACATTGGTTGAGCTGCTTCGCGGGCGCGCTTGATTCGTGAGAACGAGGATACGTTTAAATATGGTTTGATTGCCGGTGAACAGGAAGTGTCACATCTGCTCTGTAGGGTGCACTCCATGAGAACATTGGATCGCAGGTTGAAATCTGCACATGAGTCGCGCCGACATCTAATAATTGCCATGAATTACAAGACGACAGAAATTGGTTGCGACAAAGAAATAGAACTAGCCATTCGAGCGGCGCCATCCGATGATATCAAGCGTTACATAATTCGAGAGTCGACCAAGCGAAGATTAAAATATGGGTTGACAAGTCGTACCAAAAAGTCAAGGTGCGTCTCATTGACTTTGTTACTTTTTACTGTAAGACCATGACTAGATTATTATAGGTTTGGCTTCGTTGGTGTGTCTTTGCGGTTAAGGATAAGAGAATTCGAGGGTGAAAACTGCGAGAACGTTAATACTTCCAACGTTGAAACCTGATGAGAAAGAGATTGTCTTAACTCACTCACGATGAAACATACTTCAATAGAAATGACGACAAAGGAAGAACGTGGATCGAAAAGAATGAGTCTATCATCAAGAAGAAGGGGCAAGATGTCAGTATGATGGTCTCCGATTTTTACTGCACATGTCAGTGGTTCCCTCAATGCAAAGGGTGAGAGCGTGGCCATTGGAGGAGTCCTCAAATGTGTGAACAGCTAGAACACGCGATTCACGTATTTGAACAACTCCATCCTGAGTGTGTGGGACTGTTCTGTTTCGACCAAAGCAGCAATCAGCAGGCCGTTGCTGATGATGCTCTAACTATAGATAAATTTAATCTAGAGGTCCGGTCTTTCTGGATACATTCCTGTGGAGAAGACCAGAAATGCTTGGCGATTCATTGAAGCGTACACCAGCACAGGATAACTAGGGCTTTCCTTGGAGGTCGAAGGGCAGCCTATATTGTGAAGAAGTACAGGTCACACCGCCGATTACCTGCAACGATGGACTTCAGTGACTATAATGAGACAGGGAAGGACATGCATGAGAAAGAATGATGAAGATATTGATTTCTTGAACCTGACTTAATATATTTAGATTTTATTTTGAACAATAACTATTATAGCGGATGCCACGTAGGCATATACGTCCAAACATATCTTCACTGTGCAGCCAACATTACGAAACAAAAACAGAGTTTTGACTGGATGTGCCAATCTAACTTATTTGGAGCCCTTGGTGTGTTTGTGCGCGGTGATAGCCCGAAGTGGCTGTTTATTAGTGTTTAGCACAAGGTATCGCGGGGATCTCCAATGCGCAGACTTAACTCTGGCAGTAAAGGCGCATCTCTTGGTATAATAGACAGACCTTGGCTTGCTATCCATCAAAAATTTTTGTAGGAAAGGTTTAATTAGAGAGCATCACACTTTAATTTATCTCCCAGTGGGTCTCTCCGCCATACGTTAACCCAGCTGGTAGATGTACCTTCGCCTTTCGACATGGGCTCGTAGTTGTAGACTTTACTACCAGGCAACTTACAATCGTCCCATCCTAAACGATTAGTTTCGTCATTGACGGAACCTGAACTTGCTGGATATAGTGGAGAATCGTCCGGTATCGAAATGTTAAGACCGTGCCATGTGTTAAAACATGCCCGAAGGCCTTTGCTCTACGTCTACCTCTACGCTCGGAGCTTCAAGTGAAAGGTCAAATTTTGGACTAGCTGAATTGTGAGACGTGGATCTTCACACTTGCTTAATGGAGTATCTTGCATAGCGCAGTAACTATGCCAATCGCGGATCTTTCCTGATTGGGATTTGAACCGGCCACACACCCCCCTAGACGTCCAAAAAGTAAATGCCAAGAGCCGTCCCACTAATCCAACTAACCTCCTCTTATTTAACTTTTCGGTTTCGTGCCGATACAATGCGATGAACGACTGACGTCCCCGTAAACCTGCCGGTTTGGTACTGCTGACGTTGAGTCCAGCTAATCTGGCAAAAGAACTTAAATTAAGACTAGGGCCAAATGATCATCCGGGTGCCGCACGGCCATCATTTAACTTTGGGACCCTTGAGTTGATACTCGGAACTTTCCGGCAGACTAAGCATTTCTCTCCCTCCGAACGGTGTTTTGTCATTGGATCTTATGGTTGTTGCGAATGTGAATATTCGCAGAAATGGTAAATGTTAGCTATTCGAATTCGGAACTCAAAACCTGTGCGAATAGGATATTTACTAATAAAATTCGCGCTATCACTGTCAGCTGCAGATGCCATCGATGAAATAGGCTAAAAAAAGTTAACTAATTAAGCACAGTAACCAACCAGGATCGGTTCCACTGTATTTCATTAACTTAATTTAAAAATAGGCTTAGCGCGTGTTCCGCTTGGAAAATCCCTAACTTAAAAAGTAAACGATTTCTGGGCTCAACGATTTCTAGCTGTTAATAAGGTTATACCGGCTTCCAGACAGCACCAAAGATACTTTCCATCTCTTCCTTGGTATGATATTCTAAACGGCCTCAGTCTTTTCGAATGTTCTACATCTCCTACTATTCTTACCTCAATATATAGACAGATGACGATGCATACTAATGGAACAATAAAGCAATATCTCGCTCTAATTGCATAGGAATTTAGAGACAATGAGGTACTTAATTCCTGAACCCCGAATAAAACAGAAATTAACTTCCGCATACCTGACCGATAGCCGTCAATTGCCTCATATGTGACGGACTGACAGTGCCGTTAACCGATGTGTCCGATGACATGCCGAGCCCTTTCCAAACTGCCGGGTAATTTTGCGGAACTTGCCGTGATCATTGTAGAACATGCTCCGCGAATCGCAATTACCTTCTGTAATCTAACTTCTAGATCAGAAGCCAATTGGTATTGATTTTGTCATTTTAAATTACTAATATGGTTTTCAAAAGCTTCAGCATTATGGATCAAGCGAGATTACCTTTAGTAGCAGCCCAAGTTGGCTATTAAACCTGATCTCGATCTGACCGCTGTTAATGCCGTCCTCTAGTCTGAAGCAAGTTAGCCTCAAATTTGATGTGAAAGGCATTCTTACTCGATGCGTCGACCGCCAAGCCGCCAATGCTCCGATCTGTCAATACAAAAACCGATTAGATTCCTCCCGATTTGGCTGCATAGCAAATCTGGATAACGATTCTAAGCATCCGATTTGCCTCCTTTGAACTCTCAGCGCGGGCCTTACCCTTCTGAGCCGTGTGTCTCAAAACACCTTGTCTGTCAGAACTAGCTTCATTTGTCGTTAACCGCGTCGTGTTCGGGTATTTCTGCGGCCAGCTATGCATTCCCAATCATACATCATTTGGTCTGGCTCATCTGATTCGTTGCCAGTTATAGGTATTTTTGACCGGAATCCGCATGCCCTATTTTAACGAGTAGAGGGATACGGTGTCAGCGGAGATATATAAAAGAGTGCCATTCTCGCACTCCACCCTCGTTGTGAAAAGATCATATTTCTATCATTAACGAGCATCCGATCTAGGAGATTACGACTCGTAAGTTAGTAGATATATATTATTGCATCCACTAACTTTGTTCTGTAGAGCAATGAATTTCAAGAACGGATTTGTTGCATCCCTCGGGGTGGCTCTTATAATCGCCAATGCTTGTCTCTGCGTCGCTGCTGCCGAGTCTAAACTCTGCTTGGTAAAGCTTTCAGGAATATTGGGAGTTTTGTTACCCTCCACCACAAACTATTGGATGTTATTCGAAGACAACATCCTGCTGGCCGTCGCGACCCCGTTTTATGACATAGATGCGGTTGGCGTTAGCCAATTTGTGAATGTAACTGTACAGTCACAACTCAGCTCTGAGTCTGCGTTATTGTATGTGTACAATAATGACGCTGGGTTGGATAAGAATATTGCTTTCGTGAAGTACAACGACCGCGGATACCACTTCACGACCAACGAAAAATATCTTGGTCCAATCTCTATCGGATTAAATGATCTGCTCTTATCTGTATCAAGTGCATTCTGCATGGATTACAGTTATGATTGGTCGTACTCGCCTTCGAATAAAGTACTCTCTCCGGCTGGAAAAATGTTGATTTCGTTGTAAGCTGGCAGTGAAGGGTACAAGTGAGAATTGTCTTTATCTTAAATATGTTATCAATCAGAAAAATCCAAACGCAAGTCGAATTCCTTAAGTTCATTCAAACTTTGTAATCGAGGAGTGAGTAGGTGAAAGATATGATGATTTCCAATACCGTGGTGCCGCTAGGATGGAGGATTATCCAAGCTAGGACCAAACCTAACCTTAAAGCACTGTTCCCTCCGTGAGGAACCCTGAAAGTTAAAGGGCCCCAAGGTTTCCACGCTAACGAAAGTTATTTGAGCTAAGCTAAACTAAATATAGTTTCTAAATCGCAGTGCATGCAAAATGACAATAGCCATTGATCCGTTAACTATGGCATATTTCTTACAGATAGCGAATGCATCTATGCTCACGCAGAAATGTAAATACAGGCGACGTGTTAACAATGCAATACCAACACTACATCCGAAAGCTTCAATACCAAAGGTGAATTCTATTTTTAAGCAAAGTCCTTCAAAAAATATTCAAGAGTGGAGAGAAAACTCTTTTCCTGACAAGCGAAACAATAATGTCGCCAAAAGAGGAAGGCACTTTGCAAACTCTTGGTTACGCGAACTGATTCATAAGAATAGACCCAAGTCCTCCCCTCGTGCATGATTTTATCCTGTTCTTTTATGGCCGCTGGCTGTCGGACGTTCATCCTCTAGTAATATGCCAATGTTGCTGCCTTACGGTCCCGCGGATGGGACCGCTCATCATCTTGTTCAGAATTAGTTTGTCCATCGTCATCTCGGTGTCGTGTATCTATTCGGTCCGAGTTGGCAGCGGCCTGTCCGTGGCTGCAAGAAATGCACATGACGCCGAGTCATTCGCTTGCCGGATACCCCGCGAATGTGTGGATCCATACAAAATTCCTGGATATATGTACACGACAGAAGACAAAGAAGAAACACGGTGGATACCGTTCTACCCAGTCTTTCTTTGATCTTCCAGACCTGTCGGAGACTTAATACCCGCATCCCTAGGATAGGGGCGACTCATCGAAGAAGGTGGCAAACTTCTCAGGAAGCAAACTACCGCATACTACTATGTCCCCCACTTCAACATCACTTTTGTGCAATGGCACATTGCGGGAATGTATACATACCGGCCAGATGGTGGTGGATGCCAATGAAGGTCGTCAGCTTCCAAGACCGGTACAAGGAAAACTTCGAACCGGTTTCAATGCACCGAGTGATCAGTCCCTCTGGGTCTGTACCTGACTTGATACTCCTGCAGTCTGGGTTATGGGACCAGGTTGTGTTCTTGTCCGGGGCCCACAATCAGACGATGCAGGCATTATCCGAAGAGGAACGGACAAAATCGTCATTGGACGACTAAAAGACCCATTAACTATAGATCAATTACGGTTCGTATCAAAACGATTTATAAAGTTCGTGGAGTCCATGACCGACGTGTTTGGCGACAACGTGCCAATGATGTATCGGACCCTCCCTCCTTTCGCTTGACTTTGGGGAACCAGCATCCAGGTTTGATTTTTCTTTAATGAATTTATCTCATGCTCATATACTTTCATCCATTCATCTCCGTCTGCACCATTAACTGCTTCTTGAAATGTTCTTAGATCTGGGTCTTCTACGGATTTAACCGCTAAGACAGAAACTTCCGTTGTTCCGTCATTATTGAATGCTGCATTTGCGTATCTCATCGGAGGGCAACCTCGAGTTACCCTAGTCGATCTTCTTGAAGCGCCGGAAACTGTTTCATGTCACCTTCAATTTGTCTGGCTGTCGGACTTGGTGCTATCGCCGTTCGATCGTTGTGGCGGAGCAAGCGTAATGGTGGTATCGGCTTCGGACTCTTCTTGAGATTGTGCAAGCTCTTCTGATTCTGATTGAGTAACCTGTTCAGCGACGTTATCGCCAAATATATCGATTGCATATTCTTCTCTATCTTCCGTCGATTCCGGTTGCACCGGCTCGCTCTTCGTTCGCTAGGTATCAGTGCCCATGCTTTGCATCCCCATATTCTAGGTCGAGCGTGCGTCATTTGATGATCGGAAACGGTCCACACTTATCTGATTGGTGAAGAAACTAGGGACTAAGTGTGCATCCTTCAAGGTAAGTGTTGAATCGGTATTTCCGGTAGTGAACTTCACTGTTCGAATTCCGCTGGCTCGCACACCACCTACCAAACCGTCGAGAGCTGTTTCCCGCTAGTGTCAAGCTCTTCGAACAATTCTGCCTGGCAGCATATATGTGCTGTTGCGCCACTGTCTATAAGACATGCAGTCCTAAGATCTCTGTCGCGATTAAATGCAGAAGCCGCCATGTTGAGTTTCGATCCTTGATCCTGCCCTTGGTTCTTCGGAGTCTTGGACAACCAGTCCTTAGCTATATGCCCTTTCTTTCCGCATTTGAAGCGAGTCCTTGTTTCTTTCTTCTTGCAGTTCCCTGGGCCTCCCTTTGCTCGGATAGCAACAGCGGACTCCGTCTCCTCATGTCCAGATTCCTCTAGGACATCGGTCATGAGGTCTTCGATGGTACGACCTCGTCTAACTTCCGCACGTTTCAGTCGTTTCCTTATTTTCGAAACCGGAACCAATTGCCTCAAGGAAGAGCCTAACTTGTTCTTCCTCATCGAGCGCCCCCGTTGACGCGTGAAGACTCACCAAGCTGGTGAAATTCTGAACGAACTCGTTACCGTCCTTGAAGTCGGAGTACTTCAGGCTCGCTAATCTCCTTTGAGATGCTTTCTTAAACCTGATATACTCTGGTCGTACAGCTTAAGCAAACGATCCCGTATCTCTTTCGGCGTCGGCACGCTCGCCAGGGATCTGAGCCTGAACCTTGATGCTCAGGCTCCCCATTATGGTTGCGGAGGCTATCATCTCCTCCGGTTCCTCCTTCTGCTGTTCGAGGAATCTGAAAAAACCTTGACCCTTCAAGATTAGGGTCATCTCCGCTTCCACGGCAAAGAGTCTTCATTGGTGTGCGCTAATCAGTGTTTAGATCAGCAGCGCGCAGGCCAGATGTTTATCTTATTTTATTGATTTATGCTGTTCATTTAGCTGCGTGCCGCTGGTTGCAGGGTTACGAAGTTGTGGCGGTCATAGTCAGTTTCCTCGTCCCAGTCCATCCCCTAGCC
>JANJPG010000307.1:0-12002 GCA_030407185.1 Lipomyces yarrowii
AGCAGCAGCAGCCGGAGGCGGCGTGTTAGGAGTGGGCGACATTGGCGGTGTCACGAAGCTGTTGTCAGAACCTGACGAAGGGCTCAGATAACTTAATGAATCTACTCGTCGTGCGGACGATGATGGTGACGATAGTCGCGCTGGACTTGTCGAGCTCGCCATTCCGATTCGTGATGGCCGGCCGATCTGTGAAAGGAGTTATATAGCTCCTAAATTTTGTACTCTAGCTTGTATAAAACTCGATAAATTGGATTCGCGGGCAGGCGCGTGTTTGGTGATCATCAATACAAGGGGTTTGTACTTCACATCTGCGAATAGGGTTTTCGCAGCCAATCAAAACGATGAGAGCCGGTGCCAAAACCAAACTGGATGCCTTCCGGAGAATCCAAAGACGGGTTTTTAAAGGTTAACAAGCCAAATAACGTCGATTCAAAAGAAACTCAGCTAGAGAGTTAACTCATAAACAATGGTATGATTTGGATTTTTTTTAAATTTTGCCTTTATTTTTCGGAATTTTTTTTTTATGGGGTCCATGACGGGCGAGAGAGCAAAAGCGCATCATAGGATAGATTGCTTTCTTACGGGGAAACGTTTGGGTCGCTAAGCTTGCTTATACCATTGGAATAACAATGCAAATGGAATCCGCTAATGGAGATTGTTAACAAAAAAACAGGCAGTTTCAACCCTCATCTACAACACTTTTATCCGCCGCAACTCGGTCTTTGTCGGTACCATTCTTTTAGGTGCTTTTGCGTTTGAGATGTGAGTTTGGTTGGTTTGTTGTGAACAACAACACACGTTTATCAAAAATACGTAAAGTAATAAGTCGGGCTAATACGTGTTCCTTTTCGACAGTGGCTTCGACTCTACGATTGACAATTACTGGGACCGGTTGAACGCAGGCGTAAGTGAACATGCTGTCTCTCTTTTTTTTCTACCAACCTAACTGTTGTTGTTGTACAGAAGCAATGGAAAGATATCAAGCACAAATACATCACTGCCGAAGAATAGTATTTTGGATTCACATGTGGTTAATGGGACTCGTGAAGAATTGGACAATTTAGTTTTGGGCAATGATTCGACAGACAAAGATTATGGTTCAAAAGCATTCAACAATATTATGATGCAGCATCGTTCCGGGCCAATTATTTAATGAATCCTAAGAAACACTTTGCTGTGTCGAAAAAATTTAGATGCCAAGACATGACAAGTAAATTTCCATTTACTAAACACTGCCACGACAGTTCTACAAGCATTATTTATGCATACATGCCAAAACAAACACAAAACAAATTAATTAATGAAACACCAAAATTTAAAAAGAAAGCGGCCGCTTGTTCAGTCTTTATAGCGTTGGTTACAAGACCTCGATTAAGAAGTTGACCAAGACGGACAGAACAAACGTGATGCAGACAATCGATGTGCCAATTCTGTCGTCATATCTGATCACTCTCCGCTTTCTGATCGCGCGCACACGCCAGAGGTACAGGCCCAAGCTATAGACGACCATGACAACTGCGGTGCACACAAAGAAGAAGGCCGCGGCCTGGGCGCGCTTGTCACCAAACGCATGCATACTGCCGGCAACAGCGGACAAGAATATGCCGATTTCAAGCCACGATAAAAACGTCCGCTCATTCGCAAAGTAGACTTTCGGTTCAATTCGGACAGGCACATGAATTAGTTTTCCGGGAGGAGCACGGAAAACGCGCTCGTGCGTCGCCTGTGGAGCAGCTCTGGACGGATCTGGACGAAGGAAGAATGCACGCGTCCAACTACTAACCGTCGATCCAAATTGGTGAATCGTCGCATTGAGCTGGGAAGATCGCGTTCGTCGTCCGGTGCCGCGAATGCCCATAAGTGGGATGTTTTCCCCAGCCTCGTCGTCGTCATCCGTGACATAGTCGTGAGTTTCCAAGCTATGGTCCAGGGCATATTCCTCATCCATATCACCCGAACTCGAGCCTAATATCTCGTCCGAATTCGCCCCAGACGACGAGCTTGTAGTCGGCCGCTCGAGTCCGAACTGGTGGGTTACAGGCTTTCTAATGTCGACGTCCATCTGTGGCATCCAGAACGGAATGAGATCCACCTTGTCGGGAACCATAGTTGCAACGCCGTGGATGAACTTGGAGAACTTGGGAACCGCTTCGACCAAATGACTGGCTACAAGGTCACGGACCCATTGAGGCGGCTCCTGACCCATCTGCGTCTGGAGCTTGACTTCAAGGACGGCGTAAGGGAACCGTTCAATATCGGCATCCGCCAGCTGGTTGAACGGCCAGTCCACACCGATATCCATCCGACGCCAGTTATTGCCAGCGCGTTTGCGGCCGTCAAAATCATCTTCCCGAATCATGGATAGCTCGGTATCAAGGGAAATGCGCACACGCGCGTCACCGGGGAGCTGGAAAGCAGTACGGTTGTAAAACGAACGAACAACTGGCTTTAACTTCTTGGTCAGAACAGTGTACTGGACTTCTCGGGCAAGCTGCTCAAGATCCTCGATTTCCTTTGGCGATTTCTTACCATCGTCGCGCATTTTCTTGAACGCTTGCTCGACAGTGTATTCGCCTCGCAAGAACGCGTTGACGTTCTTCTCCTTGAGGGAGAATCGTGCCTTGACAGACTTTTCACCGGTCCAGTCCTCACGATGAGTCTTTCGCTCGACAAAGACAACGTCAGAAGACATGCCACCGTACCAACGCAACCTAATCGCTTCCGCGCCTTCACTCTTCTCCAAACGGCCACGATACAAATCCAACTTTTCATTGTCATAGTAAATGGACGAAATCGCCGAATCCTCCTTCTCAAACTCCTTGCTGGCATTGAAAACCAAGACAGGAAGATGCTTGAGGATAAGCAACTTAAGTTCCGTAATGTTGTCAGCATGTACCCAGTACTTTGTGGTCTGGCGAACAAAGTTTTGCTGGCTTCCGCCAGCAGAGCTGTCACCCTTGACAGGGTTTCCCCGAGTTCGCACCAAATCATACAGTTTGGAGAGCTTGACAACCAAATTTGCGTAATCGTCCTTGAAGAAGGGTTTGGCATTCAGACGGGCAGCAAAAATTGGCTTGAGGATCCATTTCGTGACTTTATCATGCTTTTTGATAATTTTCTGGAAACCGGTGTAATTGAGCTGCGTGAACTTTGCGAGATCATGCACGTCGGATAGAATCTCTTCAAGATCAATTTCGAGATCTTCGAACGCTTGCTCCGACAACGGAGACGAAGTATCAATAGATCGGACGGCCTCCTGTACCTTGCCGTCCATATCCTTGACACGCTGGTTGATTGAGTACGTCCTCAACTTCTGAAAGTCAAACACCTTCTCGAGCTCCTCTTCCAGGGCCCTGACAAAGGCCTCCTCGGACTCCTCAGTCCATGACTCGTCCGAGCCAGAATCCAGCAGGTCCTTCAGTCCTTCATAGTCGATGTAGTAATAATAGTAGTCGCTACAGAGAACAATATTAGTTAGACACGGCGGCGCCAGCGGATGCACACGGCAAAAGGTAGTCTTTAAACCACATACCGAATTAGCGAATCTTGAAGTTGCTGTCCAAACTTCATGACTGGTTGGCTGGCTTCGTTAGTCCGTGTTATAGGCGTAAATGCCTTCTGTTATTAACACTGAACGTGTCGATCAAAGAAAAGCAAACAGCAGACGTGGGTGCAATGGAACCCTCGATCAGTGCAAATTTTGGATTGATGGTGGTTGGGTATCTTTCTCACCAATGAATGATCTTCCACAAAGACGAGGAGCAACGTGCTTTTTTTTGCTTCGAGGAAAATGCGAGTCCCGCTTATTCCTCAACGTTACACCAAACAAGACGCGCCGCAGCAAGAATGTTTGTGCTCCATGTGGCGCGCCCTGCATGCCCACCGCCTCGTGTGGCGCAGTGTGCCATCAGCAGACCAATCACCAGCCACTCTAGTGCACGTGCTTCCGCTATGGGCATCTATTTAGTTAGTGCGTTGGCTAGTTAGTGACAACGATCGCCCGCTAACTAAATTAGTGAAGAAAAGTCAATCGTTCAGTTACCTTTAGTTAACTGGACGAACCAATAACTATTATGAGTGGCTGCAGATCAGTGAATCTCTTCATCATTCGGTTTAATAAATTTTAGTTGACAGCCCCGTCAAAGCCATCCCCCTAGATCTGGTCAGCCGGTGGGGCTCAAGGTAGCAGTAAAGTATCATAGCCAAAAGGATTCTTATTGTCGTCGTTATCCAGCAAACACGTTCTGCCTATCTGCTCGCCCAGAAACTGGATAATTGCGTCTATCTGACACAGGAAAAGTCGACATAGAGAACTAAAATAAGTCCATACTGTATATGAACGTCTATAGAGATATCTGCCTCTAGGACAGTCATATAATACGGCCCATCCATGTCTGAGCCGCACGATCAAAAATGTTGGAGTCGACGTCATCGGTGAGTCTAATCGATGACGCCGTAAATTCCATTACAATTTACCATTTACCGACTTTACCCAGCTTTACTAATCGTAAGTCACAGAAGGCTATAGACATTGCGTTTGCGTTTTAGAAGAGCCACGGCGGTTGTAGGAATACTCATCCTCAATGATGTTTCAAATCGCTTCTCGACAGATGCTTACGCATCGCTATCATTGGTACAATCGTTGGTGGAATATTTCCGTACTCGTTGAAAATCTCTTGAGATCGCCTGAATGGCGCCCGCGCCTTGGGGTCATCGACCAATCGTCAACCAGTCTAACAAGCGAAAAGTGCTTGAAGCTGAACACCGTGCCAGCATCCATTAGATCGGTTACCAAGCTTTCGGGTATGGGTGGGATGCGACCTGATTCATCGGTGCATATGCTTCCACGTACGGACGAAGACTCGTCTACGGACTACGACGCGGCACTTGTCCTGTTGAAAACTAATCCACCAGAGCAGCGCCTAGATATCCCTTTGTCGTATTCACAATATCGCAAATTGGAAGAGAGCTGGTCTAAGTTTAAATCAGAGAATAATATTGACGAGGAAAAGAGGTATTTGATTATCAATCGTGCTTTGATTGGCTGTCGCTGAGACATCGAGTCATGTAGATATCCAAGCTTATCGTACAATAGTTTGGAACAGATGGCCACGGTTGTGACTACCCAAAGCGCTCTCCATGACTATACAGGTTCTGTATTCAGAGAGATAATCGCGTCGAGAGTTGGAGAATATCTTTCTGTTCATAAGCCTAGTGCAATAGGCAGACTAAAGGACCTGGGATCCACCACTATCAGTGAATTGAGTCCCGAAGGTGCGGGTATGAGCTCGAAAGAGCCTGATCAATCGTTTGGATATAAACGTGATGACGAAGAACCACGCCTGCAGGTCGCCATTGAGTGCGGAGTTAGTGAGAACTATCAAGACCTCTGCCGTGACAAGGATCTGTGGATCGACCAACTTGGTGCAAAAGCCGTTGTATTGCTATGCCTTAGAGAAACCCCACGATATAGAAGCCCTCGTGCTTTAGGGCATATAGAAGATCCTATTGCTGAGGTTGAACACTTGAGACAAACCGCGGCTAACTCTATGGCGCGAAACTTGGAACGAGGAAACTACGGTCCGATAGAGTACCGCAAACACACGTGGGTTGGGAAAGTGAATGAGCTGTTCATTGAAGTATGGCGTGCGGATGGGAGGCAGCCCGTCAGAAAGGTGAGCAATAACACCGTTGTGAGAACACATTGCTCACGGTTTTATCAATTTAGTGGCTTATTGAAGACGGGCACTTGTGCGCCGCTCTTCCTAAGACAATTGGACTTAGGATAAGCGATTTTTTCCCTGAAAGTGAATGGACAGCTCTCAGAATTCCAGACAGTAACGTTCGATTTCGTCGATACCTGTTTAATGACCTCGTGTCGGCAATGAAAATGACGGCGACGCGCAGATTTTTAGTCTTCCTCGATTCTTGTGGTCTGCTAAGTTCCCACCCCACCGGTGCTCCTTAAATCGAAGGGGACCATAGACGCCCTGGTGGAGCACTCGATTCTGCAATGCCACCAACAGTTTGTCCCATTACTGCAATTTTTGCTTCAACACTCACAATATTTCGATAGCGGGCTGCATCAGGGAATCTAAACCGCGCTGATTCATTGATGCATATCAATATGACAACATGGACCCCCTTGCCAATGATCCACATATCCGTAACTTCATCTCTCCGCCGGTCATCCGGTTTAATAAATTTTAGTTGACATCCCTGTGAAAATCTCCCTAGTACTGGCCGGACTGTGGGGCCAGGTAGTGGTTATCCAGCACCCACGTTCTCGCTATCAGCTTGCCCAGAACTTAGGGCCTGATTCTTTGTTTTTAATGGCTCTCCCATTTAAACTCGAAGCAAAAAAAAAAAAGAATCGCCGCTTCTAATGGTACTTCCATTATTCCCAAAAAGAATCACACCTTCTAATGGTACTCCCATTATACACAAAAAGAATCACGTAAGGTTAAATAGAGCTCCCATTTACTAGCGTAAATGGAGTTGAAATGGTGGCCGCCTTTTCCCATACAAAAAGCTACTGGAGGTCTGACCTCCATTTCAACTCCATTTACGCTAACGAAACCTGCCGAAACACGACCTTTCTGACCAATCTACAGAGTATCACGTCTCTACAATGCGCTCCCAACAGGAAATCGAGATCGAAGACGATTTAATCGACGGCCTCTTCCTTACGATTATACTAGAGTCCTTACAAATGGAGGCGGAAAAGGGGAACAAAGGGCCACAGAGGAGGACTCCAAGTGTAAACGGAGCTTTAAATGGCGTCCCCATCAGTGCCTGAAACCCTGACCCTAAATGGGATCTCCGTTAGGAGGAAATAAATAATGGCCCAACTTAAATGGAGCTCCCATTTAAAAAAGTAAATGGGAGAGCCATTAAAAAAAAGAATCAGGCCCTAATTAATATCATATGATAATTGACGTGACTGTTTACACGTCCCTTGTACGACACTCAGTGAGGTCCAGCCACTCGGCCACCGTTCATGGAGAAACCGTATATAACCAGTGCCAAGTACGATGATGCGCTCACCCCAGAGTGAGTACCATTGTCCCTGCGCAAGCTACTTAGCATATCTACAGTGTCGGCAGGATATAGGTGTCGTACGCTACCTATGAGGGCACCAGAAGAATCAGACCAACACCAGTCAATATTATCAGATTGCTGCGCTCTAACTGCACTGGATGGATGAGATCTAATGCTCAATATAACAGCGTCGACCAGCGGATATACAAAATGAGACGAGCAGAAAGAACGATCCTTCGAGACCGAGATAAATGAAGCATGCACACATTACTGTAGCCGATTAAGGACCTGATTTCTTTTTCAATGGCCCCGGCATGTACTGTTTAAAGGGGAGCTCCATTGTAGCTCCATTTAAGGTGAGCTCCCATTTGAATCCGCAAGTGACGGGGATCAGATACGAAATTTACGCGTTAAAAGAACATAATTTGAGGAAAGCCTAAGTCGATCTCATGTTGGGAGCGCGTTGTCGAGGCGTGCTAATGTGGGGAGTGATCCGAAGTCTCGTGTTCGTAGGTTTCATGGAGGTCGGACCTCCATTAGCCCTTTGGATGGGAAATTTTCAACTCCATTTACGCTAGTAAAAGAGGAGCTTTCTTTTTGTGTATAATGGGAGTACCATTAGAAGGTGTGATTCCTTTTTAGGTTTAATGGGAATACCATTAAGTTAGAAGTGGCGAATTCTTGTTATTTTTGTTTTTTGAATTTAAATGGGAGGCCATTAAAAAAAAGAATCCGGCCCTAAACCCTATGGTTCTTTGGGTTAGGTCCGAACAGTTAGCTAGGTTCAAGTTCGACAAGTTTCGACGCCATCTAAGCCGCACAAATTAGGGTAATTCAAAACATGTGAATGCGGATCGGCAGGATGAAAATTCCGCTAGGATCTTGTCTGTAGGTGACTAGCTGTAGCTGAAATCAAAGGAATATGTCATGCAGTAAGCATTGGACAATTAATTTCAGTCGTAATTATAGCATGTTAAATGGACTGTATATGTAGTCCTTGTACGTCAAGGTGTGGCGGCGGCAGGCGACACTTAGTGTCAAAAGTTAGCGCCACCACAGTTTTAACATTGGTGCGGCTCGTCGGACTATGATAGAATATATCTTGGAATTCCTCTCGAGAATCTGTTTCCTATTCTCATCGCGCGTAATTACGAACGTAAGTTGGCTATGACATCTTTTTCCTCGATACTCCCCTTGCCGGAATTTACCCAAGACACTGGGTTGTCGTCGCCACAACTTATCCCGCTTGCTACTGACTTCACGCGAGCATTCACTGCTCTGGCTGTAGCCGATCCGCAGCTTAAGCTTGATGCTGCCGACTCAGAGTGCTGTGGAGGAGGCTGCTGCTTCTTATCAACCACGGCTTTGACTTCAGGCTATTCGACTCCATCGTCCGAGCCCGATACAGTAGTTCCAACTCCTTTCGCTAGCGTTGATTTCCCAACAACGCGCGCGTTCGACTCGCTTAGCCTTCCGCTGGCCAAGATATCGCGAACCCCCCGTCTTCTAGGTGTGCCCTCCCTGCCTCTTTCCAATATCGAAATCGTCTCGCAAGCCGCTGTACTACAGGATAAAGAACACGTTTTTGATCATTTTGCAGCTCCAACCTATTTAACACCGCATTTTCCCTATGATGTGCACAACGTTCCTGTCTTAGCTGCCCGTCTGCTTACTGGTCCGGGTGCTGTCAAGCGTACTTATCATTTCGATCTCGATGTTACCAATTATCCCGATGAGATGGAGGGTGTGGACTTCCGTGTTGGTGGCGCGGTTGGTATCTGTCCCCCTAACGATCCTGTTCTTGTTGATGACATATTCAGACGACTGGGCGTTTTGGAGCGTGACAGCAATCTTGAAATTACGCTTGTGACTAAAGGAGGACGGTGGCCCACAATCTGGGGAGAAGATAAACGTCGGCGACTACGGACTAGCATGCGTGAAATACTCACGTGGACGGTCGATCTGAACAATGGCGTATTTTCCAAGGACCTTCTCCGTGTTTTAGCAGAATATAGCTCTAACAAGAGTGAACGCATGATCCTTTCCTGGCTTTGTAGTCGACAAGGTCAGTGTACGTTCTGCAATTTACGGTCGGCGCCCTACCCTCCAACGCTTCTGCAAATGCTCTCTGCATTCCCGTCGTCAAGCCCGCCATTTGCTCACCTAGTCTCAGTTCTTCCCACACTAATGCCGCGATTTTACAGTCTCTCGTCAGACCCTATTCACGACACGCTGCCGGGAAAGATTGATAAAAATTCGACTAAAACCACGTGTGGGGAAAGGGAAAGAGTCAGCTTGATTCGCAAGATCGAGGTTGCGGTTACTGTCCATGAGGCTTTGGAAAACTGGCGTGAGGAACTTGCCGTGCGGCCAGGCAACTGCTCCGCGTTCTTGGAGCGAGTGGCGCATTTGACGATGACGAACCAGAACGTGACAGTTCCAATGTTTCGTGGACTGCAAGCCAACCCATTGGCAAGGGAATTTAGACATGATGGTCCTATGCTTCTAATAGGTGCTGGTGTTGGGATAGCTCCGTTCAGAGGATTTGTTCAACGGCGGTTGAAAAATGCAAACTGTAAAAATAAAGTGTGGGTATTGCAAGGATGCCGCGATTCACTAGGTATGGCATATTATTATATTTTCGGATGTCGATCTTTATTGCTAATGACCAAAGTTGATGAGCTATATGCTGGCGAGTGGGGAGTCGATGACTGTGATGTCCGTAAGGTGGTCGAGTCCCGTTCTGGGACCAAAAAGTACGTTCAAGATGAAGTAATCGACCAGTCGGGCCTAGTATGGAGCGTTATTTCACATCCTGAGGGTCGCGTATTTGTTTGTGGATCTTCCAAAGGGATGGGCCGAGGTGTCGAAGCCGCACTAAAGGCGGTGGCTATGAAAGAGGGTAAGATGACGGCCGAAGATGCAGTTGAATTTTGGCAGGAAAAGGGGCGCGCTTGGCAGTTTATTATCGAGACATGGTAGAATTAATTACTACAATATCAGTGAGAGTCCTGCCCAACTTGACACTTGGGCTTGCATTGTTCTTATCACTGATCAATCGGTCGACGGTCGGTTAATAATCAAAATCGGCGCTAAACTTTGCCACTGCTTGACTTTTATTAAATGACTTATTGGCAGCGGAAGTAAGCACCCATGATTAGCATCGGCGAACGCTCCTCAATATACACACATGAATCAGCAATATCCAAATCTAGTAATCTATATTCTATAAATACAATCTCCGTTCTAACCTTCCTTTTCAATTACTTTTACTGAGTTGCCGTATTTACCGGCAATCTTAACACCACTGAGCTCGCTAACATTAGACCAAAAGTATGGATCCTTAAAACGCGGATCCTCGTCCGACAAGCCCATGCTCTTTCGCACTTCGGTAACGGCTTCGCGGATAAGAGACGCGACCTTTGACCGAAGATTCCGCGACTCTTCACTATCGTACTGTTTGGCTGCTAGGCCCTTCCATATTTCCCGCTCCTTTGTAAAGAATGACTCACTTAAAGGCGCCCCGAACTTAAAACTGAGATTGACCCGATTCTCCTTCTTCCATTTCGGGAAGACAACCGTTCGTGGGATGTACTTAAATTTCGTTCTGTCTTCGGGAAAGACAGTGTCGAGGCCGTGGTGAAATATAGGGACGATAACGGGGAGCTTTTCAGCCTCGAGGATTATCCGAGAGATTCCCCAATGGAAGTACTTCATAGACGTCTGATGAGGCGGATACGCCTGGTGAACCAAGGATTCGGGGAAAATATGGACCCATTGCGGCGGCAGATTGGAAGGTGGAAACGGATTTTCTTCGTTGCCTGTGGTTTTTGTAAGTGAGTCGCGGGATGAGGGCGAGAGAAGCAGGATGGCAGAATCGATGGCACCTTGGTAGACGCCTGCGCCAAACCGCCATGTGGCGAGGACCTGCCCCAACGAAAAAAAACTGCTAGTAAGTCTAATTATGTCGTTAGTACTTCTGGTGCGGGATAGCGTAACAAGTGCCGACCACTTTGTAGTGAAGCAGATGTTTTCTGCACCTAAACCCCACCGCAGATGCGTGGGATCAAACATCTTTCGAACTGGTAACAAGCCCCAAATAACTGGATCGTCAACTCTGAAATCGTATTAGTTAGAACCACTGTCAACCATTTGTGGTGACCTAGAACACATACACGGATATGTGATTTGACACTACAAGAGATACGTCAGAAGTAGCAGGACATCAACAGAATAAAGTGCCACCCGCCTGTCAGGACACCGCGTCCCTCCTTCTTTGCTCTTTCGAGAACTTGGACAAACTGGTCAACTCCACAAACGTTGACATTGTGAAAGCCGTACAAAAATGCCCTGGAGAAAAGGCCTGTGAGGGACATGACGGTTATACCGCCCAACCGCCAGAGCAATTCAGTACGCGGATACCGGTTGAGGAAGCTAAGCCCATTGATAATTGTTGCATGCGTCATCTGTCGAAGGATCTGCTGATGATCTCAAAACGATTTATTTGTACGTCCTGGAAATATGGACCCTTGGCGTAAGCTAAGGAAAATGTTGTAAGCCGCACGCAACTTCATTCCACTGCTCCACAAAGGGAGAGGACTCGTCTGAATCCATTGACTCTTTTGCCAAGCTGACACTCTTTCACGCTGTCGGCATGGAAAAGTTCTCGCAGTGGCGTGACAAGGGTACAGGTATTGCGCCTTTTTTGCCCCATCCGTCCTCGACTTTCGA
Source organism: Lipomyces yarrowii (assembly GCA_030407185.1). Classification (NCBI taxonomy): domain Eukaryota; kingdom Fungi; phylum Ascomycota; class Lipomycetes; order Lipomycetales; family Lipomycetaceae; genus Lipomyces; species Lipomyces yarrowii. The sequence continues at coordinate 11,773 of JANJPG010000307.1, forward strand.
GGCCACAAGCCTTGCGTCATCGTCTGCACCCATCCGTCTTGCGAATGCCGTCCTCGGAATTTTCTCTTTCATCGTGAAGGTCCCACTTGCGTTGGTACTGGGATCTCTGCATTTCGCTATCATATTGCCATTTGTTCCATCTTATCCTGTACGTAAAGCGTCTGCACGAATACTCCTTACAATTCTCGGCGTTTGGTATTGGAATGTCAGCGTTGAAGGCGCGCAGGTAC
>JANJPG010000308.1:0-12052 GCA_030407185.1 Lipomyces yarrowii
AAGTTTCCTAAGCTGTCTCGTGGACGGAAACAATTAAAGAAAGCTACTAAAAAACAAACAGATGTGGATGATGTCTCCTCAAAGACACTAGTTTCGAAGTCTCCGAAGGCTCCGGCTACAAATCATGTCAGCCTGTCAAGTACGTATTACTGACCACGGAACCTGGCAATAGCCGCAAACAATTCTAACGACGTATAGGCTTAGCTTATGACTCGTTTTTTACTGGATTCCGACCACTTCATCTCAACACCGTCCTCCAGCACAACTTGCTTTCTGCGGAATCCATGTCCACCTTTACACCTTTCAGCGAACTTCCTGCCGTTGTTGAACCTGGAGAGGAGGAATCTGTAGTTAATCTTGATATGGAACCTCTCGCTTTCCCTCTTGGCACGACTTCAGCTTCGGGACAACTTCTTGACCCGGTCATGAGGTCCCTACCCTACAGTGCGCTGGAGCGATTGCGTAGCAACCGACCACCACCTCCTCCTGGTGTTGCGCCGTCCCGAGAATCAGGCATTTCCGATGCGGCAATGAAGATAGTCGAGGTTAAGTTCTCCCACGGAATTGACTTGGATGGGGAGAACGATGACATGTTTTCCGCTGCAGATATTGTTTCGACTTTGAAGTGCATTGCCGCTATGGACGTTGATTTGAAGAGCATGCGTGAATTGCAAAAGAGATTAGATGAGAAAGGAGACAGCGCAATCAGAGTTTTTGTTGGCGTTGTCCGTCCTGACGGCAGCATTGATGGATTGAAACCATTGCCGTTGGGGAGGAAAAGCCGAAGGTCTTCGATTCGTGCGACTAGTGTCATGCGAAAACGCAAGTTGAAGATCAAGAAGCACAAATTGAGAAAGCGACGGAAAGCTCAGCGGGCTTTGAAGAGAAAGCTCTCATAGACTTGGTCTGATATTATTTGGCTATGATAATTTGCCTTGCGTGTTTCAATGACCATGAAGATCGTCATATATTGTACGAAAATGAATTAGAAGATGTAGTAAACAGTATCCGAAATGGCATTATGTGTTAACCCTACTTGCTCATGTGTATGTGTCTTATTGACTGTAAGGGTACACACTGTGTCAAATAAGGCATCAGTTCTATGTAATTTGAATTACGCGCCTGTTGTCCAATCAAACACTGCTACGGCGTTACCGACCTAACTTTGCATATTTGTAGGTAAAATATCGCACCAAACTATCATATCCGGTCGTATCACCACATCGGAGTATGTTAGCTATAGTAATACGTTAGTAGTCGCCTTTACGAATTCTTATAGTTGAAGTATCAACACGTACCTGCATCTATATTGAGGGGACTATCTATCGCCGGATCACTCAACAAGGCGCGCACCGCAATGCACGCCGACATTAATGTCCATGCAGCTGTCCACTGGGTTTTTAATACGTCCAGACAGACTTCACCTGTCTATAACGCTTGTCAACATTGCCGTAACTGCAAGTACATCGGGAAACACCAGGATACCTTGAAGTGTATATTTGGATGACATATTGGAGTTAGAAATCTAATCTCCGGTGGATGGAGAGGGTACGTGTTCGGGATTTTAATCTCAATCTTCCAGCAGCCACCTGGAAACTATTAAGTTACTGAATTCACCAGTGTACGCATATGTTCATACCTTCATACGGGCCGCCGGGTATGCCAGTAATTGTGCCCGTCCAATAGTATAAATCTTCCTGTGAAACTGGAGAAATGAACACCTCATGGCTTAAAATTGCCGCAGCACTTGCATTTGATACCAACAATGGATTCTCTTTCTTCAGTGCGCTGTACTCTTTTAAAAGCCGCCGTAAGGATGTGGAAGACATTAAAACAGAAGCTTTCCAGTAACGCACGACCTCTTCTTTTGTCAAAAACAGGACGATATCGGTATGGCTAATGCGGCAGCAAGACAGGTTAAGTCATGTGAATCCCCAAAAATAATGTCAAAGTCTGAAGTCACTATTGTTGTCACAGAGAATGTATTTTTGCGATGATCCGGGACGAGGATTGCGTGTTGCCATTACTTCATCCCCGCGTCAGCGCCGCATTAAACATCCCCATATTAGATTGTCATCAATTTAAAACTATTCGCTTAGACTTGCCTGAACGACGTACTACAACATTAAGGTACGAAAAGCAATCGAAATGGCCTCAGAAAAGCCTTCTGCAAGAATCCTCACGCAAGAAGATCTTGATATTTTTACTAAAACGGAAACGCATAATGTGCTATTGCAATATATCCTTGATCTTCGAGAAGCAGCAAAAGGACGTCCAAATTCGTTCGATTGCATAGAATCTGAGGTAGCTAAATCTATTGATAACTGGCTTGGGGCGTTTCAAATGAGGACTGAATATTCTTAGACGACAAAATCGATACTGAGTCTCCTCGATGAAGTGCAGCATCTCACTTCACTCCACCCAGCAGTCTCGAACGAGAAATCTCGCTTTGGTAATCCAGCGTTCCGCGATTTTTACGATGATTTAGAAAGTCAACTTCCTATCCTTTTCCGGAAACATTTTCCGGACGTCCAAGGAGACAAATTAATAGAAATGCAGACCTATTTCCTTGAGTCATTCGGTAACAAGACAAGGATCGACTACGGTTCCGGCCACGAACTCAACTTTATATGCTTCCTGCTATGTTTGTCGCGCCTGAATGCTCTAGAAAAGTCGGATTATCCTGCCCTTGTCTTGCGCGTATTCAATAAATATATTGCCCTCATGCGGGTGATTCAGTCCGTTTATTGGTTGGAGCCGGCGGGATCTCATGGAGTCTGGGGCTTAGACGATTATCATTTTCTACCCTTTTTATTTGGTGCCGCGCAACTTTCTACGCATAAGTATCTGCGGCCACGCAGTATTCACGACCCGGATGTGTTAGAGACGTACAGTAAAGATTACATGTATCTGGCCGCAATTGCGTTTATTAATAGCGTCAAGACGGCGTCCCTGAGATGGAGTTCGCCAATGTTGGATGACATCTCGGGCGTGAAGTCCTGGGCAAAGGTCAGTGAGGGAATGGTCAAAATGTATGAGGCGGAGGTACTTGGGAAAGTACCTATCATGCAGCATTTCTTATTCGGCAAGATTCTACCGATTGGAGAGTTACCTAGCGAGAAGCAGACTGCGGAGGAAAATAACTCGACACAGCATGTTGGTCACCTCCATGGCGAGGGTGAGTGGGGAGACTGTTGCGGAATTAAGGTGCCCAGTGCTATAGCAGCAAGTCAATTCAGTAAAACAGGAGAATTACGGAGTGTACAAGGTAACAGCATGCGACCTATTCCGTTCGACTAAGATCTAATGTTGCGATGGAAAATAATATTGGTGCATGAGTCGAATACACGACCTCATTCATTTGTGCATTGTTATACTGAATTTACAACCAACCACCGCAATGCGCTTTTTATCCGCAGAATCATAAAAAAACAACACCAAAATATGTAATTTTTTCTATAAAGTCTAGAATCATCGCTATCATTTTGGTAATCCCCGAACCTCCACACTGATATATTCAAACCTTTCGGCACATTAACTGTATTCTACCTGCCCGTGCCCGATACACTCCATGCGACAGACAAAAAACGATAATATCTGCCATAAAAAATTAAATGTGCATGCACAAAGAATCAATCCACCAAACACCTGTGTAAATGCCGTGACAAGAGAATAACACATTCATTGTTATCCAGTAACTACAACTCGTCTTCGTCTCCATTGCTGAGATACGCCCGAGAGGTATTTATCACGATTAGAATGAACGAAATGGTGATCAACTTAGAACACACGTTAGAACGGCACAAAAAACACAGGCAGCAATGCAAATATAGAACATACCAAACAAGTGGCGATAGTAATATTCATAATAGAGGCTCTACTTGGCGGAAACTTGCCTCGCTGCAGCCATATTGAACAGAGGTAGTATCTGTACGTCCCAATGATCATCATTGCAATAGAAACGAGAATAAAGAGACCTATACTTCTCGTCAAAATGCTTATCCTGTAATCGCGCAGGAGTACGAGAGACCCTGCAGCTAAGCAAACAAGCTACTCACATCCAATAACCTTTCCCGCAATCACAACACCATCTCCATATCCTCTAAACACAGACGTGACCGCCAATCCGACACTCGCAAAACTGAGACTGGTACGTGTCCACGAAAGGTAATTGCGCTCGTTCGCTAAATGGTCTCGCGCCACGGGTCCTTTGTTCTCGATCAACACGTTGGGCATGTTTCGATACAATGTCGACCATTTCTCGAAACGCAGAATTAGTGGCCAACCAGAATCATTGCCAGCCATGTTCATAAGCGCATCGCTGGACACTGTGGGACCATCGTCCAACGCGAGAGTCGTTGTGGACGCAGAGGCATAGCCGCTAAGAAGACCAGCGGATTGCTCGTTGGCAGCTCCAGACCGATGGTGTACTTTCGACATCTGCTAATATTTATTGAACGTCGTCCAAAATGAATTCGGTGTCTTGCACCTAGATCTAATGCGAAATTTTGTCCTCAGAAAGAAAGATTGTCAAGGTGACTTGGCATAAATGAGAGACAGGCCAGACACCGCGTGTGCAATTCAGATCAACCCCCACTGCCGAACAATTTTATGGAATTTGGCAGATCGCCGGAAGGGGGGATCAAGGTAGTGCGATAAGTGCCATGGATGGCGGTATCGTGCCGTGACCGCGCATGCATTTAGGGCTGCAACTGCCATAGCATTGTCACCCGATCCCCCATACGTATTAGCGCTGAAAAATTGTGCAAAGTGACCGATAATTAGCTACACAAGTGGTTTTAAGTGTCACATTTTTGTTGCCCAAATCCCCCTTGATCTCGGAGAAGCCGAACAGCGTTACTGCATATTATTGCTCAGCTTAAACTGTGCCAGAATGTAACTAGTTTTACATAGTATTCCTTCCACGACGGTCTATATCACAAGATCTGTTCATAGTAGGTACATGCTGCATGCAAGACTTAATGTTTGCTGAGGCACAACTTAAAACGATGGGCCAGAAAGGAAATAACCTTGACTTGGAAGTTGGTCGCGTGACCCACAGGCACGGCCTTCTCCTTGCGCGTGTATTTTTGGACTTAAAGACAGCTTGCGGTCGGAATGCTTATCTTGATTCTCGCGACAGCTCTTTAACTCCGAAGAGGCGCCGCTATCGTTGGAGACGACATCTCGCGTGAGCGCGCATGCTGCAAGACCGGCTAAAAAATTCTTTCCGCCTCGACAGTTTCGGTGCCCACAACATGTCCTAGCGTCGTAGTTAATCCTCAGTCAGGCTTGGGATCACAATTTTGTCAGGGTTTTTGTCAGTCTTGGCACAATTTCCATAGCAGAATAAATGTGCAGTTAAAGTTTATTTCGACAAGGCTGACATATGGCAAGCCTGGCCTTCCCGTCTAAGTAACCGGTCACGAGCGCAAGATTGCTCAGCAGCTTTAGCTAATTCTCATTGGGCAATATCACTCGGCACATACCAATTGTGGTGGACGTGCCAATTTTGGACCAACTTGATTACTACCTTGCATTTAGCTTACGCACCGACTAGCGGATCCCGGCACTTCATTGAGACCCAACTCTACCTTGTATGCCGTATAGATCAATACATGGCACCTTGGCAGAAGGCAAGGAATCAAGTCCCATTGCTCGACTCGCCCCGAAGGGCGTGCAATGCGCGCAAATGTAGTGAGCGTCCAGGGTACCAGCATTCGCCGTCGGCCCGTCATAAGACGTTCCAGCATTCAATGGCGCTCGAAGTGGTCCCATTTCGCGCCGAACCCGGACATGAGGGCGGGCCGGCTTTTGAGAAATCTCGAAAGAGGCATACTGCGTTGCAACTTAAATTTCCAAAAATCGTTCAGAATCTGCTAAAGCCAGCATGTGCGCGCTTCTTGTATTGTGGCTATGTACGACTCACACAAGTCACTAACTGCAGTATAAACGGTATATATCTGAGGTCATGGTTACTCGCTCCACCATCGCGTTGGAGTTGCTTGCTTTCGCATTCTTCAACGCTCCCCTGGTTCCATTTTATTCTTGTCGCATGCAAGAGCATCTCATAACTCGCCAATCGATTAACGGGCCTGCGTATCAAGCATTATTTGATTGTGTTGGATGCTCAACCCCAACGCTCGATTGGGCTATTTCACCCTAATTCTGGTCATTAACCGGCACTGGGGAGGGGGAGCCAGGGAAGTTAGTGGGCCCCGCCATCGAATTAATCACTCAAGATATCGGAGGCGAGGGACCAAAATTCATCGCAGAGCATTCTACAGTTAAACTTTGCAAATGGAAGTTGTTGAAGAAGCAAGATAAATCCCTCTACTTTAATTGGTTGGCGTGTGTATGGAGCGTAGGTACAGTTACTCACAGAAAGTGGTCCCCGCGGACAGGCCACTTTTGTTCGCCTTGCACGCCTGAGTTTTTGACGGAATGCTTACTCTGTTACTCATTCCACCCTACGAAACTTCTGCCGAGACAAATTCGTAAGGCGTATTGGTGAAATTGCTCGGGCGATTTGGTATCGTGGACTATATATCATCTAAACGGAGCTTTGCTGGACCAGGTTATAGCAATTCGCGCCACGTGCGGCTTAATGGTATCAGGCTGTCGATCACGTCGATCTTGTGCTAAACTATGATAGAAAACTGAGACTATTCAGGGCTCTGCCGTGACATCTCGTAGAATTCGTCGAAAAGACGTCCTGATTTATATTCCACCCAGGAAATCTAAGCCACGAAAAAAATGGAATGTTGCCACAATAAGAGCAAAAAGGACATGGCTACTCGTTGAACAAGCCCTCAGCATCAGCGCGAAACTCCATGCAAGATTGCTCTCGAAATCAGCGCCAATTTGCTAACGATGCTGCTCGATAGGTGCCTGAGGTCTCGTGAACCCTGAAAGTTGTGAAGGGGGCCAAGCCTCTATTCTCTAAAAGGTAGATAGTTATAGACAAAAGGATTAGCGAAGGAAGAAAAGGGTAAGGGGGAGGGGCTGGATCCCCTACATCTGACGACGAGTCCTTATGCCCATCGTAGAACTGGTCCGTGAAAGTGGAATCATTCCCAGAGGAAATTGTCGCAATCCATGTTTGGACTTGTCTTGCCATAAGCTCAACTGCTTAAGAATATTGCAATCGCGTGCCTGTGGTTACAATATTTACCACGGCATTTTGAACTGGCTTGTCTTATATGAATCATCGAAGATAACCACCAGGCGTCCAGTCCATACAGATGTACCCTTCGAACACGATCATGTTTGCAAAGAACAAAGAATCCAGAGTGTTACCCAGGCCAAGCGTTTACTCGGTAATCTAGTAAAACACAAATGACTTGGTGGAGGACTTCCTTTGGCCTATTAGCCCTATCCCTCCAATTGCCGCTATTTTCGCTGAGACCCCTCCCCTGAGCCACTTAACCTATCCTTAACGATAACTTTACTTAACTTTCAATTTCGAAAACCCCAGCCCTTATAAGAAAGGTTTAGGTTCCAGAATATCCCTGTTTAGGAAAATATTGTTAGCCCTAGTCTAAACCCTGATGAGTGCATCCACTCAATGATCAAATTTTCAGGCATAACGGTATGGACCGTCTCTTTTCTAGTAGATAAATGGATCTTTATCTCCAATAATCTACGTTAAGATGCTAAAATGCCGCAACCAAATTTTCACCTCGAGGCTAAAGTTCAAGAATAGGCAAAGCATGAAAGTCAGTGACCATTTGCAATACCCATTGTGGTTACCCTGACCAAAAGCCGCACGGAATTAATTTATGAATCTGGATGTCATAGCATGTCGGATTCTTTTTGTCGATAGGATATGGGACGGAAGAACAACGGCAAGATCCCCTACAGCCTATTTGAATAGAAAAGGAAATTTAATATTATCGACAAAATGACACAGTCATCAGATCCATCGATTCTTCTGGGCTGGGCACAACTGCAAGACATCGAAATTCACAAATCAATTCGCATCACACCAACTCCAAACGCTGGCCTAGGAATCTTCTATACCGGCACTGACCCTCTTGTCACATCTGAAGATGATGAGCCGAGTACTTTGATAAGCGTTCCTAGTAAAGTGATTCTTACGTCCGAGAATATACGAACCTTCGCTTTGTCGTATGGCACGACATTGCTGCCATTGTTACGAAATGGAGAGGATGAGGAAATGGTGTCAGAGCGCGGGACGATATTGCGGTTTCTGTTATTTTCATTGCATAAGTTTGCATCGCCGAAATTGCAGAAGGTTGCATGGGAGAGCAATTGCTACTCTGCATACCTACGCTTGATGCCTTCACCACTCCTGCAGCAAACAGACGATCCGCAATCCGTTCTCAGATCGTTGAATGTAACACAACCGCCGCCACCAGCACCACCACCACCACCAACTTTCTGGACGCCTGCCCAAATCAACAAAGCGGTTGGGACATCGTTGTACTCCCCACTCAGCGCCAAGCTCCGACTTTTGACAACCGAGTTCGAGCAATTTTCGTCGCAATGGCGAGATGTGTTTGAGAAGGTGGACGGGGCTGAGGAACCTGATGTCGAAATCTCGTTTGAGGAGTATGTGCTCGCAGATTGGTTGGTATCTTCCCGGGTCATGGAGTTGCCTATATGGGATGAGCCTAAGCTTGGGATTGTGCCAATTATTGACTTTGCCAATCATACCAACCCTTCGGACGTCAATGCCCGGTACGAAATTACTGACGACGCGGTGAAGTTGGTCAGTTTATTTGGTCGAATTGCGTCGGGAGATGAGGTTTTGATATCATACGGTCCTAATAAAGGCTCATCTGAGATATTGTTTACTTACGGCTTTTTGATTGACAGCGAGAACGCTTCGCGCGAGTGTGTCAAGATGCGGGTTAGGGACGGCGGCATTCTGCAGCTCGTGTATGGACGACCGCCAGTCGCGCAATTTGAAGTGCGCGATGGCGAGGTCACATGGGAATGCGAATTTTTGTGGTTACTGTGTGTGACTGAGGAAGATGGGGTTGAGGTCAGCGTTGCGCAGCAGATCGCGGGTCCGCCAGACGTGGATGTGTCAATTCATGGTCAGACATTGAGTGGAGTGCGTGGCCAGGCGGTCGTGGAGGCGATAAGGGAGGCGTATGGGAGTGATGACAAGATGAGAGACGTACTTGAGCTCAGGCGCGTTTTGATTTTGGAGAAATGGTTATCTGGGTGGATGGAGGACCTAGCGAGGGTAGAAGTTCGGGAAAGCGTCGAAGCAGATGAACATATTACTGAAGCAGAAAATGCAAGGACAGCGAAGTGGGAGGAAAATGATCCAGTTGATGGGATTATTGAGACCCTTAGGCAACGAGAAGAGAGAGTGTATTTGCTGGTCTTGGAGGAACTCGAGAAAAGGAAGGACGAATTAGCCCAGTCTGATGCGGTGTTGACGTATCTGGCAGATCAGAATGAGGACGGGGAAGCAGAAGAAATGCCGGCTGAGACAGTCGAGGCCGACGAGCTTCGTTAAATTGTATATAGTTATGTATATTAATTTGCGGACCACTAAATATAATGTCCGCCATTTATCTGAAAAGTGTGGACATTAACGAACAGTAATCGATACGAATTGGCGACAGTGAGGTAGATCTAACGGGTGTCTCGGATCACATTTTCTGAATTCAGTTATTTGGGGCCCAGAGTGCTTTGCTTAGTTTTTCGTATCTACGGAGGCCTACCGTTATTTGTCCAATCTCGTCGACCTATGATCAAGGGCCTAACGGGGCCGCTTTGCATCACAAGTACAATTTAGGCTCGAGACATGACGGACGGGGTGGTATTTCCGGTCGTGACCGGCGTAACGGAAACTAGAAATTTATCGAAGTTGCTCTCAGGGCGACGAGAGACAGACATTTGTCGACCATGTCTCGATCGACGTCGCTCATATATCGCGAGGACAGATGCCAATTGTGGGGAGAGTTTGTCGTTGGATAAGCGAGATTGGCAAGAGAAGGCAGAATATGCGGGGCCCCACATTTTTCAAATTAATAGATGTATTCCTTTTTAGCCTTCCAGAAGCGGCCAGCCAGCCGTTGGTTGACGACAGCATGCGCGGACGAACGGAAGTGTCTCCCATTAAGACCCAGAAGTAGCCTACGAATCGACGCACTTGCGCCTCGACAGGCTCTTTTTTTTTGCAAATATGACAGTTTGATGCTAATGCTTCACCTGCTACGGACCTTGCTGCTGCCGCACAAAAGACGAGCACAATTAGGAACAATATGAGTTGCGGTCTCAGAGGTCTACGGGTTTGTTCCCGGAACCTATTCTCGTGCGCCAGCACCGAAAAAAGCAAGGTATTGCTATCGAGGGTAAATTGAATTGCCTGTCAGCCCCATGTTAAATAATCGCCTATTCTGGTGCGCCCACCGCGGCATTCTCCGACCCTAACCCAGATGGATCGGTCCATGGCCTTTGTGCGACCCGGCGATATAGAAATCCACCGGAAGACCCAGGGTTAGGGCCGGGTCAGGCGGGATCCCCAGAAAAACACCGCGCTTAAGGTGTCAGTGTGGGGAAGCCACGTCTAACGCCCCAGACTTCATTTTCCATGCAGCAGAATTAATTAAATATAGGCCATTTCCCCAGATCCCCACACGCACTCCCCCAAGTCCGACTTGATTTCTTATTGGGAATGACTCGGCCAAGTCCCTGAGAATACTGCTGCCCAGGTCTGCGAAACCGTTCCAATATCATAAAAACTGCTTTCTACTCCTCTCAACTTCCACCATGCCTGACGGCGCGCAAGCCTGGTATGTTTTTAGCCGCGATCGAAGCAGATGTGACCGCGTGGACTGCTACTGACCATTGGCCCAGGAAAATGATAAAGCCTCCGGGCACTCCTACTGGTCGAATTGCGCAAGCCTGCGATAGGTATGTGTTATTCAGAGTCACTTGCTGGTTGGTAGTGGCTCGTCGGGTGGTATCGGAAAGCATGCCGAGTTGTTGCCACTGCTGTGCCGATGCCTCTCCTTGCCGCACAATTAACCGGCCAGTTCTCGATTTCAGAGAATACATAGCTGACATACATCTCTCCAAACTAGGTGTCGCAGCAAGAAGGTAATGACTATTGGCATTCGCGTGACTCGAGAAGTCAAACATCTTTACTGACTCATACCATCTCCAGATCCGTTGTGACGGAAAACGGCCTAGCGTAAGCATCTTTGCAACTCTTTCGGAATCTTCTAACAGATGCAGTGTACACAATGCCAGAATGTTGGCTTCGAATGCCGAACGTCCGACAAACTTACCCGTCGAGCTTTCCCGAGAGGCTACACGGAGTCGCTGGAAGACCACATCCGCCAGCTCGAAGATGAAAACCGCAAGCTAAAAGAGCAAATAGACAGACGTGATGATCAGTTAGAATTGCTTTCGCGAGTTGACTCGCTTTCTATGTCACCAGGAGCGAGTACTAGCAATAACGGCTCTCGGAAACGCCAGCACAGACATCACTCGCGTGACGCATCACCGGCGTATCGTAGCACGTCAGTTGAGTCGGACTCGGATGAGAACGATTCGTTTGTCTTACATGAATTGAAGAATCTTAATATCGATGGCAGCTTCGAAGGCAGTGCGTCCGGTCGCGCATTTGCAGAAGTTTTGCAAAAGAAAATCGGCACCAAATCCGAGTCCTTGTCTTCGCTGGCCGGAGACATGTTCAAGATGGTAGACTTGTCGTCCTCATTACCTCGCTACCATTTCGACGACTCGCATTCAAATTCGCTGCCGTCGTTGCCCCCACGGGCGTTGGCAGATCAACTCGTGAACTTCTTTTTTAGGGACTGGCATCCAATGTTTCCTGTCCTGCACGCTCCCACATTCATGGCTGACTATGAGAAGGCATACAACGCATCGACATTGCTTGGCAAGGAAGAGTTTTTAGTGCAGCTCTACTTGGTATTTGCTATCTCTTCTCGGCATATTTCGATCGTCAACTCCGAATCAAGTATGGCTTATGAGAGACATTGGCGGTGCTTGCTGTCAACACTTGAGCACCGCAACTCACTTACAACGGTTCAATCTCTTG
>JANJPG010000030.1:0-24784 GCA_030407185.1 Lipomyces yarrowii
TGCGATTTTCCTCACCTCACAATATCCGTATGAATTTACAAACGTGGTAATTAGGACTACGTTCTCAGAGCACGCGACTACCATGCCAAAGAATCTCGAATTAAAACTCTGCGCGAAAAGGCGCAGAGTCGAAATCCGGATGAGTTCTACCATGCCATGACTTCAAGTCATACTGATGCGCGGGGCATCAAACAGAAAGACCGGCAGTCATCCGTTGTACTGTCACACGACGAGGTGAAGTTGCTTAAAACGCAGGACGAAGGATATTTAATTACAATGATCACTCAAGAAAAATCAAAAATCTCGCGGCTGCAAGACAGGTTGGCCTTCATAAAAGACCAGTCCCTCGCCGAACCAGCAAAAACCTCCGATGACCTTACAGACTTTGATTATAGCGACCTCGAGAGTGATGGAGACGGAAACTATAAGAATAAAACGAAGAAGAGGTTACAGAGCGCTAAAAAGCTATCGAATACGACTGGCAAGCATTTAGTTTTCGCAGACACTCTAGAGGAGGCGCTAGCGCCTGACCGGTCTCTACCAAACGAGTCACCTGAGCTGAATTCTGAGCTCAGCAAGATGCATAAGTTGTTAATCAGAGAATTAACAGATCGGAAGCAGCGTATACAACAGCTTGAGAAGGTCTTGCAAGAGGTTCAGTTACAACGGCAACTGATGACGAATGGTCCCAAGAAGAAAATCGTAAAGAGTGATGGATCAGTGACTTGGAAATGGAAACCTCAACGGAAAAGATAGATTGCGCGCCAATGAAAAATGGAACAAATGTTAAAGGAATATCATACACCTTAGAATGCCCATATGAATGTAACCTAAGACACCGATATTGCTCCGTTAAACTAAAAATAGACATATATGGAAGAAGTATTTATTCAAAAATAGACCCTGATTGCCTGGTTCGGTATGCTTTCATTCGGACAGTACGGACACTTAAAGCGCTGGTTTGGATTGCCCTTGCTCATTCTTGCCAAGCTGTCTTTTGCAACGATGTGGCCACAAGGCATCATCATGGGCGGATTCTCATCGGTCGTCTGTTCTTTCGACACTGGACAGACGAAAATGGCGTGGAATTGGAAAGATGACGGCAACGGAATCTCGACCGGTAGCTCATTCTCGCTGCTCCATTCAGTCTGCTTCTCGCGCATGATGCTGCCCATCTTCAGCAGCGTGGGCAGAGCGATTGCACCGGCAAGGGCAGCCAGATACAGAGGCGAATCAGGACTGAGTCCTAATAACGAACAAAATTCCTTTGTAAATGAATGGGCCACGTCATCCCACGCCGACGGCGACAAGAAAGTTGAAGCATATGGCGACGCTTGCAGATTCGACTGGAATAGGAATGCGCACATAAGTTTTGAGATGTCTGGCAAGTATCTATCCCCAAACACTGCAAAATTCTCGCGAGCATACTCTAGGGCCAGCCTGGTCCCAGTGCCATTTGGATACGTAAAGAAGTGAACAAATTGGAGACTATGGAGGTTAAACTCAAGATTACTTCCGGATTGTGCTAATTTATCCCGTTTGGATGCCGCCCATTCGATGGCGGGTCGCAAGTCTTTTTGTTTCAATGATTCCAATATGCGATACATATCCATAAATTCCTGTTCTAGTGCCTCAGGGATATCAAGGTTTGCTTCGTGGATGAGCCTGTCTGCTACTTGAAACTGCCCTTCCCTGATAAGATGCATCGCGACTGCTCTATCTAACAGTTTGTCGGCCGGCTTAGGGAATGCATCGGGATTGTATGCCGCTTCAATATCCACTTTGAATTTCTAACCAATTCCTTAGTCCATAATTAAAAAAGACATCACCGCATTGCAAATACCTTATCCAGCGCCTTCGCGTACTTACTCAGCGCACCATAAATCTCTTTCTGTGACTCTGCCATCTTGTTGGTCCACTCTGTGCATCCGCTTTTCAAAATAGCCAACTGCTCTCTGCGGGATTGCGGAGCTAGTCATGTGTTTCTCAGATTAGCGTCCTATGCACTCCAATGATAACCCAATAATCTAAATCTGCGGCGATCCACTTACCGGCATCAATAGTATTCCTAGTCTTCTGAAGGAGCGCGATCAATTGGTCCACATCTTCAATATATTTATCAAAACTGCCGTTCTTTTCCAAACGATTAAACTCCTTAACTATTGCATCCATTGTCGCAATATGACTACCGTATGAGCAACGTATCCTTAGCTCGCCATATGCTTAACAAGTCAAGGTGTGTAAGTTAAAGCGAATGTATAATAAATAATGTCATGTGTGGGGACAAGTCAATCTAAAACGAGTTAGCTTTATGCCGTATCCGCGTCATGTAATGGTCCCAAGTTGGTTAGAGTTTAAAATTTAAACTTTCAATATGAAAACTCCCAACTTCAACAACACAAAACTATTTTTTTCATAACCTGTTTATCCGCCCGTCTACCTTTAATGATTGTTCGCTTATAGTATTTCGTTGTCACTGCAAGAGGCCTGTAAATATGAAGCTCAATACAGCTGCTATGCGATATTTGTCTAGCGACGATTTTCGAGTTCTCACCGCTGTAAGTAAATGCAAGGCCGACTGATTTAAATATCGTCAAAAGAAATCTGACAATGTCGTATGAAAAGACGGAGATGGGATCCAAAAATCATGAGGTCGTGCCGACAACCCTTATTGTTCAGATTGCAGGTTTACGGGGTGGTGCAGGCGTGGGTAACTGCATATCAGAACTAGCAAAGGCGAACCTGATAGCCCGTGTTAAAAATGCGAAGTGTGAGGAGGAAGTTCAGTTCTGCCTCAATCACGATTTTAAAACTAATGCGCGAGCAGATGACGGATATAGATTGACGTACGGCGGCTATGATTATCTAGCAATCAAAGCATTCTCAAATCGGCGAACAGTGTATTCAGTTGGAAATCAGATCGGCGTCGGAAAGGAATCCGATATTTTCGTAGTTGCCAACGAGAAAGGTCGAAAGTGTGTTCTCAAGATTCACCGGCTGGGCCGTATCAGCTTTCGGAGCGTAAAAAATAATCGAGACTACTTGCGGAATCGACAGTCGGCTAGTTGGATGTATCTATCCCGTCTTGCAGCGCAGAAGGAGTTTTCATTCATGAAAGCGCTGTACGAGAACGGATTCCCCGTGCCCGAACCGATTGACTATTCACGACACTGTATTGTTATGTCGTTAATTCCGGGCTTTCCCATGTATGCTATTTTATTCGATATATTGAAGGACTCAAGCTAACTCGACCAGGCGTCAACTATCATCTCATGAAGACCCGTCGGTGCTCTATTCATCTTTGATGTCATTCATAGTGCGTCTAGCGGACCACGGACTAATTCATTGCGATTTTAATGAGTTTAATATTATGATTCTGGACGAACCAAAATCAGACGACGAACAATTCGTCGTTATCGATTTCCCGCAATGTGTGAGTGTCGACCATGTTGATGCTGAGCGCTATTTCGAACGTGACGTGGATTGCATCAGGCGATTTTTCGAAAAGAAGCTTGGATATGTAAGCGACGACTATCCGCTATTTAAGCGCGATGTGAAGAGAGTCGCGCGTCTGGATATTGATGTCCAGGCAAGTGGGTTTAGTAAAAAGATGGTTAAAGAGTTTGAGAGAGCAATTTCGGAGTCCCGAGAGAAAGGGGAGGTTTCCACGGACCATGAAGATGTCGATGGGCTCAGAGAAGAAGAAGGAGAAGACGAAGAAGAAGAAGACGACGACGACGATGATGATGGTGATGATGATAACAATGAAGGGGATGACGAACAGGATAGCGGGGAAGGGAACGAAGAGGATGAAAGATGAACTGGTAATCGCAGAAGAAATTGGACCGAGTCATGACCAATCGAGGACAGGGACAACACAGTGCCCCGAGCTCATGTGACCGGTCAATTGGGGTCGTAATGCGCCAGTTATAGATTGTAATATTGGCTCATGCTGTATATTATTTATGGTAAATAACATAGTTGTGTTCTCTGGTATCGCATGTTATCGGGTCCGGCAATGGAGCAAGTAGAAGTTAAAGTTATTTTCACAGTATTATTATCGATCAATGTCGCTATCTATGGAATCATGCTAATAGTAGAGATTAATCTTTCGGAAGCACGTAATGGTTTTGAAATAAATGCAGTTCTATGAGTTTGTTAGGTCGACGCTCTATTAGCAAGCCTTGGGACGGGCGCTTTTCTTTGCTCTGCTGGATTTGCACCGCGCGATTCGGGAGCGTGACAGTCGAAATTGTTTACATCGCCTTTTTCCATCACGTCCACTACACAGTTTGTCATATGTCAGAACGGCCATTCGTCGCAACCCGTTCTAAGGACGGCTGATCTATGTTTTCTATATTGGCGCATTGGCATTGTATTTAATTTTTGCTGCGATTACCTTATCATATAGATCGACTCGCGCCTCTCTTTCGGCACGTAGTTCGTCCGCAATTCACCGTCAATCGCCATCATTCCTGCTTCACCATCTCAACCGGATATAATAATTATAGCGCAAGGTATGTACGAACAAAAAGGTGCTTTATTATTAGTGCAGATGTGAATCAGTGTGGCGGCATGTATGCGCCAAAGGTGTCTAACGTTCTCGTTGGCTGACGGATTGGGTTTTAAGGACTGCTTATCGTCATTACGCACTGTGACCGGGAACATAATTAAGAATCGGTGATAACATGGATATCTCTGCGATGCCAGATATCGCATCACCTCCTCAATTCTATGCACCTCCTGCCTCTTATTATCCAACTCTACAGCAAGGTATCCATGCGGCGACATCCTATGCAACTTCGATTACTTCTGGCGACAAACATAATGGGTACAATGCGCAGACAGCTTATGCTATCTCGCAAACACCAATGTCTGCACCGATCTATCCGACTGGACTTCATATGCCTATGTACTCTATGTATCCTGGCTACTCGTCCCCGCATATCCAGGCAATGGATCTTTACCCTGCGAGACAGCCACAAGGATCTCTCACAGGATCTGCTCACTCGTCAGTTGCTTACCCATCATCGTCCCAACAGAGCCTTGGTCTTCTTTATCGGTCATTTGGAGGCGTTCCCAAGGCCGGGCGATATGATCGGCGAACGAGTAATGACAAGGCAAGTTTCAACGGTACTGCTGTTATAATTGTCCACTAAACCTCAATTTAGGCTGGACCAAATTCAGGCAGTCGATATGGAAACTTTCCAGGCCGGAGCGGCAAGCCCAATGAAAAACCAGTGGAATCGAACAGCGGAAGGGGCAGTGCGCAAGTTCTCCAACCACTAAATCCAAACAAAACACATATCCCCGCCGATGTCCCGGCAAAATCTTCGTTGCCAGCGTGCCTGCCGACGACTAACGTGATGGAGTCAATTGTTCATTCCACTGTAGTAGACTTCCCAATTCCAATGGCAATCGCTCCTCCCACCGGCGTTACGGCATTCTCGTTGGAGGAATCCTTGAAGAACCCACGAAAAACTACCAATGTGTATATTCGGGGCTTGGCACCCGATATAACCGACGATATTCTAGTTAAGGTTGCCAGCAGATTTGGAGCGTTGACAACTGCGAAGGCCATGATGGATAGTTCCACCGGAATGTGCAAAGGGTACACTTCTATACCTACGTGAATATTTCCGAATAAATCGGTGTCACTGACTGAATTAGGTTTGGATTTGCGCAGTTCGAGACTGAGCGAGAAGCGATCCAATGCATATGTGGTCTCGCTCAATATGGATATCAAACCTCATTCGCAAAGCAGTCGTTCGCTTTGAGACTGAAAGAACTCCAAGATGCGCAGTCTACTAATGTCTATTTTTCTAACATTCCTAGATTCTGGGACAAAGCGGTTGGTTCATGGTGGTTTATAGATAGATAATGCGTTTTTCACAGTTCTGACCGCAGTTTTCCCTAGGAATTCAAACAGTTACTTGAAGGATTCCCTGTTGTCTCAATCAAAGTTCTGAGAGATGGTCATGGCAATAACAGAGGCGTCGGATTTGCTAGGTACCACGAAGCAAATCATTTATGAATCATCTAATTTGTTTTTATGATATAGGTTTACTGAAAGGACTGTTGCGGAAGGTATCATTGCCAAGTTCAACGGTGAGCCTATTGGCGAAGGTGGGATGCCGATTCAGGTTCGATTCAGTGATACAGAAGCTCAGAAGAGATTAAAACAAGTTACGCTCAAGAAGCGTAGCTGGAGGGCTCACGAGTACCACTTGTTGGCAGCGCAACGTGCGCTTGAGGATTACTCCATGCCAAAGTCTTTAATGTACAAGCCCTTTATGTTATCTCCAGAAGCTGTACCATATCCAGTGCCACAGGCCGTGCCACTTTCTGATACAGACCAGAAAATTGTGCATTGGTCTCCAGATCCTCAATTGTCAAGCAACCACGAGTATGAATTTGGGAAGTGGTACGTGGCAGACAAAACTAACGTGTGATCGTAATATAGGTCTAGCTCAGAAACTTCTTCGGCTGGTTCAAATGACTCCAAGGACACTGATGCCTAGTATTCAGAAACCGCGGGCCGTTAGAATAGGCCCGTTGAAACGTTTGTGATTGCTATTAGGTTCTGTTAGCTATCAGTATCATTATTATTACCCTCTTTGACTTTTTTTTTACAAGGCTGTTTTTTTAAATGACCTTCGACTTTATAGGTTGTATTGGCTTGTGCAATAGCATTGCGAAATATGTGTTGCTTATCTAAATTCTGGCTTGCTGAGGCGGATAGATTGAAGAAGCATTTCTTAGATATGGTTGATATACAGTTGTCATGAATGCGTTGCTGGTTGCTTTGAGAAATAGACGTCAATGGGAGTCTTTGTGGTTTTCGGTTAGGTATGCGTCACTTTTGAGCATAGCGGATGAGCTTCATTTTTCAGTACATAAGATGGTTCTAGAGTCAATGAAATCGATGATAACTTAATATGATCCTAAAGCAAAACCGACAGGTTGAATTAGATATAGGTATCGACTTAACAACGTGCGTAATGCTTTCCTGAGAGATATAGCTGGGGTGCCGTAGGCAGCTTTCTCTTCTCTTGTCTGCGGCCACGCTCACATATCCTGTTGGCTCGACGTTACTGTACCGTCCGTGATTTTGGCCACTGGAAGGCGCGATATGCGCCACGCGGCGTGAGGCTCGGCAGGCGCTACTAGCTTGTTTTTGGCGCCTTCTTGATTCTACAGTTATTAATTTCGAAATCATTCCTTCTTCAGTCTTTTTGATTAGACTTAATTAGCTAATGATTCCTAAATCACATCTCTGGCTAATGCGGGCTTGTCTTTAATTGCCACAATCCAAAAGCCGATCAGGTGCGGGCGCTTGCCACACTCCCAGGAAACGAGCCGCACTGTCGGCGGCTCACTAATAATTCATTGCACCATGCCTTGTGCTGGGCAATAACTGGGGACGATTTTACATGGCTTCGTGTAAGATTTAAACAGTAAAGTAATGTTTGTTTTATAGACGTCTACTGAAATGGTCATAGGGCAGGCTAGAATACGGGGGGTTCGCGTTGCCTAACAGTCTGGTAATTTACCGGTGGTTACTGCTCCATCCCTCACAAAGATATTGCAAATCCGCAAGGATCCAGGGACCAGACCGCAAAGATCCAGGCGGCAATATTGCCGCATTTATAGGCGTGCGCTTTCACTGACAAAATATATTATAGCTCCTGACCAGCGTTATACGTATACTTTTGGGCTGCGGCACGAATATTGCGCATCCTAGAGCGATTCCATGTCGACAGTTGGGTTGATTTTAATGAAATTTGAATAATATAATCGCCTGTGGACTTGCGACTATAATACCAGAATGAGCAAGAATGAGCTAATATGTCCTAGACGTTTGTATTAAGACTGTTTGTGGAAAGTTGGCTGATACAGCTGAAGCAAACTGGCTCTGCATAGTCGGCAGCTTTATGCTATTAACCCTTGCACGTTTTATTGTAGACACTCCGAACACTTCATCGGAGGGATGTTCTAAAATAATAGATCTCTAAGACCTGCGATGCTTCTTTATGCGTTTTGCGTCCTTGAGAAGCCGAAAACGGGAGTGCGGCGGGATTGGTAAGGACAAGTTCGCCACGCGGCGTCGTTATTAGCGCCAACCTGCCACAGTCCCAGTAATTTCGTTTTCCTAGATCCTCACGCGACTGGTCCTGCCTGACCTTTTGCAATCTGCATATCACCACTGCATGCACGAGACAGACGAATTTCCTCTGCTCGCGTCCCAGGGGCTCTACGCCGCTCCAATCACGGGGGACGGCAACTGCCTATTCCGCGCTTTGTCTGACCAGCTATATGGTTCGCCGGACAGACATACCCACTTACGCACAGAAGTCGTCCAGTTTTTACGAGACAACAAAGCACAGTTTATCAGCTTTCTGCCAGCTGCGAGTGCATACCACGGCTCCATGGGTGCATCGCGCAAAAGTGCTCGCAGAGCCCCCAATGGGCCCAGTTCGGATGGGTTGCCGACCGACAAAAAGTGGGAGAGCTACCTGGAGACGATGAGTAAAGACGGCGTATACGGCGACAATCTCGAGATCGTGGCCTTTGCAAAGCGATTTAGTGTCGATGTCAAAATTCATCTTGCAGATTTTGCATACGTGGTTTCTGGCGAAAGCATCACCAGCAGTAATGAAGGTAATGTCGACCAAGGACAGAAAGTTCTGCATATAGCATATCATCAGTGGGAGCATTATTCATCGATCCGCAACCTCAACGGCCCTCACTCTGGTTTACCTGAAGTGCAAGAAACGGTAAGCGTTCTGAGTTTGTCGATTGGCGGACGGACGAGCTGACAGAATAGGCCATTACAACGGAGGCATCATCCAAGTTGCTCCTAACCCACCGGTACTGCCAACCGTGGATGGAGAAGGTGGTGCTGTCATCTTTACCTGATCTGACACTTGACAAGCCGGATGGTTTGAAACTTGTCCGCGAGACGATTGAACGTTTCAAGGGGGACGTGAATCAAGCAGTCGAATACTTGTTTGAGCAACAGGATGGGGACAGTGGCCAAACCGCGAACGAGAACCAAGGTGACGATGACACTCATAGCCCAACGACGGTGGAGTCCTCAGAGATACCAGGCGCAGCTCTGGACACGGAGATGGCGTCTCCGGCAGCTTCGCAAGCTTCGCTTTTGGAGGTTTCTATCCCCGAAAACCGGCCTGGCGATTTAACTTCAGCAGTTACAGAACAATCATTGACGACACGTACTCCGCCTGTCCGGTACCAGACCAGGAAAAAGACAGCGTCATCGCATTCGACTCACCAAGTGGCGACGAAACCTCAATCAAAACATCGGAAAGAAACCGCACGAGAGCGTAAGGAGCGACAGAAGCGAGAGTCAAAAGAACGAAAGAAGCAGGAACATCAAGGGCCTGAGATGGACAATGTTAAGAAGAATAGTTTGGCAGTCGCTTCACCTGCTGCCACGCGGGTTGTGTATATATAGAGGATTTGTTGCTCTGGGTTAGGACCATTGGTCAGGATGGGATAATGTTTTGAGAGGGAGGATTGGATTATTTTTGCTGTCTTCTGGATCTGGCGTTTTACGGAATGGTATGTTTTAGTTATAATGTTGTTGTACATAGATGATTAAAATCCATAAGTTAAGTATATTAACTCGCCGCATTTGAAATTAATATCCAGTGCAGTCGAAAATGTCATTTCTGAGCGCACGTTTTGTAGCTCCGGGTCTGCATGGCCACTTATCCAATTTCCCATTTTAGGCTCGACTGCATATCCGGGGTCATTTTAGCAGTATCCGCTGCGTCAAAACTTCTGCCACGGACTTTCCATGTTATGTATTGATCAATGGCTCGCTAGCTGTGCCAGAGACAAAGATGATGATTATCGCGACTGTGGCCAGTTCGGAACGCTATGTTAGCCGCCGTCACTTACTAGTATCAAACAGTGAGCTGCAAATCTCTAGGATAAACGAAATTAAGGTACAACCCGCAAAATCTTAGTCTGTATGAACAGTAAATGGTTTCAAGCTGGCATTTCGTAATGCTACGACCACTGCATCAGTCCCATCCCCTATTGCCTTCTTCTTGGAGATCCACGCGTGTCCAGTAGAAGGTAGGACAGTGGTAGAGATACTAGGTCGCACTCAGTGAGCACACCGTACAGCTAGTATCCGTGTCTGTTTGTACCAAATGCAGAGTCTATGAAGAGTTCTGTCATCTTTGCACGGTTGTACTTCTCCTGATTAGTAAATCATGGGGTCACAAGGGCGCCAATGAAACTGCCGGTTCTTGGAGCATCTCAATTAGCTGGAATCCAGCCTGCTCAGCCACGAAGAGCTGGGCAGATCTAAAATCGTTTACCGCATTTCTTTCCCACTCGGATAATAGAGAGCCAGAATTATACGCTTGCTGACTTGTGATACCGACAGCTACCTCGAGCCACCGATTTCTCTTCTCATGGGCCTTAAGCCTCGTAAATACACGGGCTTTGCTCTCTGATTCGAGATAATTTCCGAAACCGAAGGCCGTTATTCTTATGCCATCTGGCAATTTTATACGTCTAGTAAAGTATCTATATAGTTTTCCCGTTACATTACTAACCTTGGCTAGACCATCCCACACATCCTAGTCAGCCTTGAATAACTCTTCTTCTTCATCCCATCTAAATCCTGATGGTCCTGAATCTTCCAGTTCTTCCATGTTTCTTTGAATCATGTCCCATTTGTTCCGGCAAGAGGAATCCTGTACCACACCATCACCTTGTAGAATCTTTTCACGACTTCAACAGCCTGAGTCTACGCGTCTGCCTTGAACCCGCCTCCATCAAGTTTTCTTGCCCTGTTTGAAGGGCTCATGGAGCATATTTTATTGAGTGCAGTTGTAGACGCGTCGACGCGCCGACGCGGCGGAGATAAATACAGTGTGGCACGTGCCAAGGTTAACCCAGCAAGTCACATGACAAATAAGTAAACAATATTTTTTTTTACGGAAGGATAATTGCGGAAATAAAGTGACCAACTGACCGTCGTAAGTTAATAAGCCAAAAGCACCATAAATAATTAATCTTTGCAATAATTAAGTATGGCCGTTACCCTTGCCTCCAGTTGCTTTATCGTAACTCTAATTACTTAGGCATGAGCTGATCATTCCTGGGTTAGGGCCCGACTTCTGACCGGGGCCTGCAGTTTATGGAAATGACGTGCCATCCATCTCCCCACACCTTCAAACAGCATAGACGCCCATCGTTCCCCGCTACTACTTACATAAACGCAAGATTTTATATCGTTCAGTCTTGGCTGTGACTTCGCCAACCTGTTTCGAATAGTCCAGCTCTCCCGCAGGCGTCGTCTGCTGACGATAATACTCCTTTTCGCCGGGCTCTGCTTCATATTCTTCCACATAATCGCTCTGATCGACAGTACTATCGTCGACTCAGGCCAATCCAAACCCCGTCGTCTTCGACGGCCGCCAATCTTCAACGATACTCTCCAAGGACGTCTCCCGCCGCCTCAGCTGCGTCTGCCATCGCTGAAGGACTCCCTACCTGCAGGCTTTGATCCGGAAGCAAACCCAGCCATTCAGCGAGAAATTCAAGAGTTTAAACAGGCCTTCGAAGCAAACCGCCATCCCCACGAAGCCAAGACCAAATTAAGCCCCGGTCATTCCTCAAGCGCCGGCACAATGACTCACCAACTATCGCTCACGTCGAACGTCCGCTTATCGTCAGGATACAACATGCCGATACTTGGTTTTGGTGTCTACATGGCGTATGGCGAGGAGGTAATCAACGCTGTCTACCACGCTCTCAAGGTCGGCTATCGCCACATAGATTCCGCCACCCTGTATGAGAACGAACGCGAAGTCGGGGTTGCCATCAAGAAATGGATGCGTGACACTGGCGGAAAGCGAGAGGACGTGTTCTTTACCACCAAAGTGTGGGATACCGACCAGGGTTACAACAACACCAAGAAAGCAATCAATTGGTCTTTACGCCAATGCGATCTGGGCTACATTGACCTCTACCTTGTTCACTCGCCATATCCCGGCCGACAATTGCGCAAGGATACATGGATCGCGATGGAGGAGGCGGTCGAGGAAGGCAAGATCCGCTCTATCGGCATCTGCAATTATGGCGTCAAACACCTCAAAGAGATGGAGTCCTACGCAAAGATAAAACCTGCTGTTAATCAGCTTGAAGTCCATCCTTTTTTGATCCGTAAGGAACTAGTCGATTACTGCCAGGAGCGCGACATTGTCGTCGAAGCTTTCTGCCCGATCACAAGAGGTCAAAAGTTCAAGGACCACCGCGTCCAGGCGCTGGTCAAGAAATATAACCGGACGCCGGCTCAAATTATGTTGAGGTGGTCCGTTCAACGGGTATGTCCGCAATTATTATTGAGGCATTTGATTGACGAAAGAATGCTCCTAACGTTTCATATATAGGGACTAGTGCCATTACCAAAGAGTTCAAACCCGAAACGGATCGAAGAAAACGCAAAAATATTTGATTTTGAAATCGACGCTAAGGACATGGAAACCTTGATGACAAATGAATATTACATCGTTGATTGGGATCCGACAAATGTCGCGTAGTATACTTGTTGAATATTGTCAAATAGATTAACTTGAATCTGGAATATGCCGGTTACTTTCTTGTTAACGCTAAGAACGAAAATCGATTCAAAAGACTAGTACAGTAGCAAGTGGCGCACGAACATTTGGTCGCATAACATGTAGTTGATTCTATGGTATCATATATTCTATTGACTGCCCACATTTTTCTCAGCATGCTCAGCATTCTCAGTATTCTGAGTGGTATCATTGGTATTATCTTCCCGTTTTGCACCTTTCGTTCCCACTTTCAAGAATAACGAACACACAAGGCCAAGTCCACTAATTCCAACAGCAAACCAGAAAGCCGCTCTATAAGAATCATACAGTTTCGTCGTCCCTTCGTTTGGGCTTCTGTCTGCAGCTGTCTTAACTATTGTCGACGACGCCGCTAAGCCTACAGAGACAGCTATTTGTTTCACAGTATTCAGGATCCCAGACGCCGAGGACTGCAATTCTGCAGGCACGGCAGATAATATATGCATGTTGGCAACATTAAATGATAAGTCAGCGCCAAGAACTGAAAGGCAGATCGCCGGAAATGCCATGGCCCAATATGTAAGTGATAAAGGCTGGAGAGCCCACAATAATGCAGACACAACGAATGCCGTCATTGCTATCACCATGAAAATACGGCCTGGGACGATATGCAACGTATAGGCAACCACAACGTTCACGAGAATGCCGCTCACTGCTTGCGGGACGAGATATGCGGTTGTGAGAATAGCGGATACACCACGAACGCGTTGGAAGAAGAGTACTATGTAGTAGCTGACAACGCCCAGGAAATTCATAAAGCCACACGCTATGATAACCATGCACTGCGTCGGAAAATCGAATTAGACGTCTTCCGACAGTATTCGTCAGTATCCAATGTACTTACCAATGCCACCCCAGGATATTTCCAAATATAGAGGGGCATTAAGGGATATTTCGCTTTTGACTCCCAGAACACGAAAATTCCTATAACAATTATTCCAGCGACAAACAAAACAATCACATACGGTGACCGCCATCCACCGCTAGCTACGCTTGACTCCGTTAGAGCGAACACCAGTAACACTAATCCAGAAGTAGAAAGTAGAGCTCCCAGATAGTCTATGAGGGCCAATTTCTTCCTCACCACTATCCAATCCATTGCTGGGTCATTCGGGATCAAAGCCCAACCCAACGCTGCCAGGAAAGTGTACTCAATTGCCGAGAAATACAGGATGGCTTTCCATGATAAGAACTGTGTACATATTCCACCAGAAAGTATTCCAACGACGAAACCTAGTGGTGCTCCAGCTGCTATAGTCGCCATAGCCTTGTTTTTTCGCCTGCCAGGGATATACGTAGCACCAATGATTCCGACCGCTGCCGGAGGCGATACCGCACCAGATAGACCTTGCAGACCCCTCATAATGTCGAATACTATGTGATTATTCACAAACGCGGAAGCCAAGCACCACACTGAAAACCATACGTAAGAAATCAAAAGCATTCGCTTCCGGCCGATGTTGTCCGCCAATGAAGCCATCAGTAGCACAAACGCGCCAGATGTCAATGTAAATGCCGATATGGTCCACGACAAATTTCCGCCGGAAATCCCGAATGATTCGCCGATTTCAGGAACGGCTATTTGCATGGAGCCCTGATTTGCTGGAGGTAACGCCATACCAAGCGTAAGAATGATTATCACCACAATTTCGTGCCAAACTGAGCCAAACACTGGAGGTCTTTTATCTGTGACTTCAAAAGCGCGATATTCTTGCACTTGCTGTACCATATCTGAGTGGCCCACCGGTGATATTGATGAATTTTTCCCCGACATTATGCTAAATATGCGCGCCGTTGACATTGAAATTCCGCGCGGTAACTTCCTAAAGAACATCACGAGCCTATTGGTGGCTGGTGTCATTTTTTGGCTGAACAAGACGGTCTCACAGGTAATCGAGAAATTACTAAATTGCCTATGGCATTTCACGCGTCCAGGTGTGCAAGAAGAGGCAAGTAATCTGGGTTTCAATTCGTGTTGGTTGATGTAGGCACAACAAAACCATCGAGAACTGCAACGCGTGGCGCACTCAGTCGGCCGTCGGCGAGCGCTTGTCCAGCTGGACTGGACTATTCAAAACTCCAAATAACTAAAATAAGTTATTTATATTCGCGTGATATAAATTCGTGGTTACAACTTTCAGCAAGGCTAGATCTTAAATAATACAGTAACTATAACTATCCGAAAATGGGCCGTAGAGATTTTCTTAAGCAAAGCAAGTGTTTCTATTTACCCTTCACTTCAGCTCAGATGCCAACAATTGCCCTGCCGTCAAGTGGGTATTTAAAATTAAAACAGTTCATTGAATGCTGACTGCTGGTCATAAAATACGCATCGCAAAGACCTTCAATCATGCCAGATTTCTATCTTCGACCAGCTCATCGCGACGGGTGAAACCGCTGTCGATGACTGGTAGTTGTCGGACAACCGACACCACCAACGTTTCCACTTCGAGCTCCAGGAGTACGGTTCAAGTCAGTATGCATCAATGGCACGCGATTTTCGCGTGACGGTGTCTGCAAAATCATTCCGCTCGAGGCAATCCGCTGTCTGTGAGGCGTGGATACTATCCATAAAAAACATCTAGGTTAATCATCTCTTCCAACTCCCATTGAAGTAGAATAGCTCACGGTATAAGTTATTGCCACCAGTCACTGCCCTCTCTGAAGGTAACGAACTAGTCAGCGTTTCAAAACCACCCACAGATGTTGCATTCGTATGATTCACAACTTCGTCAGCCGCGCTCTGCATTGAACCAAGAAGCATTTTGCGTTTAAGTTTGTCATATAAAGCTTGAAGTTTAGTAAACTGTCTAGACTTGTCGTGCAAGTTATCCACTAGCTCAGAATTCTTCTTTGAAAGAGTCTCACGCTCATTTTTTAGAGCTTGAACTTGAGTCAGTATACTTCTCGACTGTGATAAAATTACGGATACCATTCATATGGCGCTTAAGAGCTAGCTTTAACTTAGTAGAATAATAATTATTCAAAATTCAAATATACACTTACAATCAATATCTGAATCCGCCGCCCTCGCGATTCTATCCCGGTCTTGCACCACCCTATCGCCTGTCAGTTCACTGCCGTTAACTGGTTGAGTATATTTCCGTACTGGTCGATCTTTTCGCTTAGGGACTTCACGATGAACTCTTGATAGAGTCTAAACCGACAAGATTAATACAACATTTAATCAGTATATTTATTTCGCATACAACTCCTGCGAGTACTGATACGACCAAAATGAAAGAGCGCGGGTGCTAATTTCGCTAATAACAGCGGGACTGAGACCCGCCAGTACACTCTGGTAGAGAGTTAGCATACAGTAAGTGTAAAGGGAGGATATATGTCGATATTGAGCAACCCGCTTACTGATTTGTACTCCCTGTAAAAAAAGATCAGTATGGTTGACCTGAATAATCTGTAAGCTTCACATGGCACCTACTCCGTAGGAGTCAGTAGCGTAAGTGATATATCCTATGTTACATCGTCAGTAAATCATTTGTGAAACAAACCGAGCGGGTGGAAATAAATTTTATAGTACATCAGGATTATCCAGTGGAGTCTCACAGGCTGGGCAAATTTTACTGACTCCGAATACTTTATTAGAGCACTTAATGCAGAATATGTGACTGTATCGTCGTACAGTTAGTAATATGGCGTTGGCGCATTTAGAGGAACAAATGTAACAAACCAGCAAGTGGTTACAACGCCTTGCTGGGTCAGCAAGCACCTGCAATGCTGATTATTGCAACGTAGAATAAAATCCATCCATTCAATTTCCGATATAAATCATCAATCAACAATCCAACCGATTACCGTAGGCAATTGAGGATAATGAATGCAACCGCTCTCAGGAGGACCTCAAGATTCATTAGATCCGGCCGGGTAATGACAACAAAGTCGCGCTTTCTCACGTCAACAATGATGTCCCCAATCCAAAATACAATTGCGTTCTTATAATTTTGCAGAGTTCTAGCCACTTGGGGAGAATTTACTTAAGCGCTGTGATCAAGGCGTATAGCATGGGACATTTGCTGATTGATAGGCTTGATTTGGATGATTCATATATTGCCAGCACACTGAAGCCAGACCACCACCTCATTCAATTTCTTCTTGTCACAGCGGGAATAGTTATTCTAATTTTAGTTGTCCACTATGGCTACGACCTCTACTACAACATATTTTATGAAAGAACCGCACCAATACAACGGCTGGACCCAACATTGCTCGACTTCGTAGCACCGAATAGATCGATCTGGCCTTCAGCTTGTTACTCAAAATTCCTGGCGCATGGGAAACCTATTCCTTTGCAGATTCTTTTAGCTGACTTATTTCTTGGAAAAGTGACGCTGCGCGGATCGCCCAGTGAATCGTTATGGCAGTTACTGCGTAGTTCGGAATGTACTTGGTCGATTGCTTTACTTGCTGCATTTATGTGTCCACCCTCAGATCGCCCGCAAATCGAGAAACGCGTTAGGTAGTTATTATTGTAATTTGCATTCATTAGCATTAACAAGCAAGCACAGACTGACTCCCGAAATGCGGCAAACATATCTCTTGAAACACTCGCTACTCGCCCAGTATCTCTGTTTGAAAGACAACGAACCTGGCGTTGCGTTAGCAGGATCGCCGTCATTTGCTAAATTTCTATTTAAATACTATGATATTCAGAATGCCCTTGATGATGCTTCCAATGGGAGATATAGGAAAGCTGTATTGGTCTTGTCTTACTCATTTGCTACTGATTTCGTTACGTCTGCTCTGGACGCCACCACGGTTGGCGGCTTTGTCATGCTGGAACTCACAATCGTTCAGAGACGTTGTCCGGCAGCCGTATGGTACACTCACTTTTCACGTCGATTTATTGACCATACGGCAATCTCGATGCTTGTGAATTCAAGTCAATCAGTTCAAAAGTTTCTTTGCCGCCGAGGTGTTGTGGTGGATTCCATCGTTGATGTCAGTTTCGAGGAGGCCAAAATTTGCAAGGCCACTTGCGAAAATTCACGCGGTGCCTATCAGATATGGAATGCTTGGACTACAATCTTGCTAGCTGAAGGGATTATTAAACGGTTTGTGTTTCTAGGACACAAACTGTAGGATCCAATATACCGCGAAAAGACTTGAGAGGAAACTCAGCTAAACTAGCTGTAGCTACCGTGTTTTGCCGCCTCTTGCTACTGTAAATCTAGTATAGAAATAACTTAATCGCGTGAACTGTAATGCATCAGCTGACAGCATGAATATTGCCAGGTACACTGACTAGTAGCAGTGCAACTGGAGCAGTGCCATATTAGCCTTTGGGGCTTTATTTTGATTTGCCTCAATCGAGCAGCAAACGCGTTAACCTTCGCTGTCACATTGTTTTGGTAATCAAATGCCTCCAATAATAGTGTCGCACATAAGGTTCACTGCGCCGTTTTCAATGTGGTCACCGCATTTCACGCACCAAATTAACGGTCCGAGCTATTGTTTTGTCCCAAAACATAGCGAAGGGCCTCGTGAGTGAGAGCAAACACAACCGCGTCCAGCTTGGAATTATTATTCTTACGTGATCCAATTCTCTGTAGAATTGTTTATCGCACGGTAGGACTGTATGCTCGGAACTAATTGTCATTGTTTATGAGCCACAGCTAACATTCCTTAGACGGCATTATCAATTATAGTTCATGGCATGCTCCCATTTAAGCCCAACAATTATTCTTAGACAGTCTCATTATCTACTTTGGCGATTACGATGCCATTAGGAATCTTTCGACGCCTAAAACGTGGCAATGCGAAAAAGGGGCCGTCACCTCAACTTGCGCAGGAGCCTCTAACAATAATTACAAATCAACGTCCTACATATTACCGCACCTCTAATGCTGATCAGGAGGAGTATGGTTTAAATGAAGTAAGAACGACGGACAATGACAGTTGTTCTGGGTCTCACCGGTTACTTGAGGTGGGGAGAGACAGCATATCAAATAGTTACAACCATTACAGGAATGCAGAATCTTCAGCTCAGTCAGGCATATCTATGCCAGGAACTGTCTCATCTCCAATTAGAGACGGACAGGCACAACGACCGGGTTCGTACTACGACATCAGTCGCAAGCGCCAGCTTCAGCCTCGGCGACTCTCCAGGGGCACAATCCCCTCCGAGAACCAACAACAGTATGTCTCCGATGCTAGTCGACTATTTGACCGTGACTCTACTCGCCAGGACACGATAGGAACAGGGAGTGTGAATCGCAGCGTCAACGCTGTCACTCACGCCTTGCGCGCTCTAAAGGTACGAAGTGTTGACATGTTGCATCCCAAGCCAACACTGCGGTTTGAATACGAACCGGTAGATGATCCAGCGATTGCAATTGATCCCTTTAGGGCAGGCAATGTGCGCGGTCTTAGACGATCTCAGATAAGGTCGTTGCAAGTGGACGATATAGCCGATGACATGGATTCACATGCGATCCGAGTTGCGCTGGAACGCGATGCTCGCAGAAGTATGGATACAAGACGGAGTGTTTCTAATTCGCTGCATCATACACGTCAATCATTAGATGAAGATGGTCATCTGCGAAACCCTGATGAATCTAGACCGTGGCCTTGGCGTGATAGTAGAGAGCTCATGGATAAGGATTTAGACAAAAGATACAGTCAGATTTCGCAAACGTATGATGATATGCTGCAAGAACTGCAACCGGAGAAAGCTGAGGGTATGGGTGCAATGGAGGCATATTCAATGCGAAGCAGTATGGAAGCAGATCCGCAATCGGAAAGCGACTACGTTCTTGATGGACCTACCCTCATATCCTCGCAGGGAGTACCATATGAAGAGCGGGATAGAAGCACTACTGCGGACTATGTCACAGGACGACAATCTGGCTTGAACTATTCAGCTGCCAGCCGTAGGCCGTCGAGTACTGGACATGCACTTACAACGGCTTGGACATCATTTCTCAAGCGCGCAACTGCTGAGCGGATACGACGGGAAATTGAACTCCGAGAATTTGAAGGACAGTCTCTGCGGGATCAATACCCGATATCCATGGCTCGGAACGGATTTCGGTCCAGCGGGTCCCCGTCGGAAAACATTTACGACGACAGCTCCGACAGTCAAAACCCGAACGTGGCAAATCAATATGTATCTACGGTTCCTGATTCGAAGGCATTGAATTCCAAGACAGGTGTGGATTCTGGTCACGTAAGGCCGACACGAAGAGCGAGAGCCAGTAAACACGACGTTGATGTGGAACGTCGTCACATCTCAAAGAGGCAAGAACATGTTTTACCATTAGAAGAAAATTCTATATACAGCAGTGCTGTTGTTTCGCGAAGAGCACAATTTGTACGCCAGGAGGAGCCGAACGAAGGATATAAAGCCGAAATGTTAACTTAAACGGCTATGATTGCCAGCGTTCGGGATTAGTCTATCTAGATTCTTAAGCATTATTTGGTAATGATATTGGGCGAAAATTCAATTTCAGTTTTTGGTGGTAAGAATTTGGAACCGTATCAAACAAAATCTAACAAATAATAAATTTGCCTGTGACTAAGCGTGGCAAAGGAATTGTTAATAAAGAAATAACGACATAATTCTCATCTATTTGCATTGTCTGAAATATCTGCACACTTGCGTACCCGCAGTTGACTCGATGTAGCACAAATTGGCCGAAGATAGATTTTAACGATACTTCAAGCGAAGGTCATGCTATGGATCGTTTGATTGATTCAACAGATTGGCAGGTCCTCGCCATTCCATCTCTGGAAATATTCAGCATCATCGGAATATACTCAGCGATTCCTAAACTCGGAGTAACCCCCTGCCTCATTTGGGTTGCGAGAATTTAGACAGCAGGTAGAGTTATATTACCAAGGCTAGACATGTTCGCGGTTCATATGTCAGGCAGAGTATTTAGGTTGACCTGTTTGATAACACTACCGACGACTGCATCAAGAGCTCTGCTCGATTTATGATCCAAGGACGATGTTTGCGGCACTGTAAACTATAAAGATTAAAAAAAGGTTTAAATCCCATGTCATTTTGAAAACTCCCTCCAAACTCCGACGACTAATGCAACCAACCTCTGGATACAATTTGCCGATGCAATTAAAGCAAACTTAGCACCGTTCAAAGATCTTGTACAGACCAGGTAGGTCCGCAACTTCTATTACGTTCCCCAGTAAGTTCTTAGTTGCGAGCAATCTCCGTCGCATAGTGGGAAATATGCATTTCTCGATTTGGTCCTTCAACTCTTTTCGCCGCTTTTCCAGTGGCGGGAGGCTCTCAGAAGCTTCGGACACATCCATGTCGGAGGAGTCTAGAGTGGGCGGAGGCGGAATGGGAAGCGATTCTGGAACATAAAAGATTGCTAGCTCTCGCAAAATGCTCGCAAAGCATTCCTTTTCTTGTGACCAATTAACCTGTAGGTGGTGTCAGTCGTGTCAACCGCTAACTATCAGCGTGAGGTCCATACATTTGTGCCGAGTCTGTACAAGAATGTCGGCAGTTTTGCGACCGACGGCGTGTACCCTTTTAGCAGCAGTGGTATACTCTTGATATCACCTTCGGCCGTAACATCCAGGGAGAAATATTCCAGTAACATCATGCGCATGCTTGTCAATTGGTCTACGAGTCTACCGATTTCTGATTCTTGCTCTTCAGATATCTGATCACCATCTGTCACGGCAATTTTCAACAGGCTGCTGATGGACAGGGCGGGTGCCAACTGTATTACACCAAAATTGCCAAAGTCGGATAGCCCAATTTGGTAAAACATCTCGTAGCTTGGCCGTCAGCGGTTGATTTGAAGAGTCTAATACATTGAAATGCGTACCTTACTGCACCGTAGTCAACGAGAAATAGTTTTACATCACATTGGATAGCGGCGAGACGCTTGTTCTCATCAACAATGCCAACGAACGTGTGGTTCCCTAATATGTCGGTCAGACCTTTATGCAGATCGTTTCTGACGTCCTCCCGGAGCTGTTTAACGGAATGAAGTCTAATATGTACGCGCTCTCGTTCCACCGTCTCGTACTGATCCGACGCCGTCGTAACGGTATCTGCATCAATGAGAACCTCGTCATCAGGGCCCGGAGTATCGGATAATGATGGTGGCTCGCTCGGTAGAGCTGTGCCAGAGCTTGCGGATGATTTGGCGGCAGGTGGCCCGAACATGGACGTAATTTTTCGTTCCTTTGCATCTGTTCGCACCATATTGTATTCATAGGTTCGTTTTTGCGCGCCTGAATTGTTAACATACTCTTGTTTGCGAATAATCACGGAAGACATACTATTCAAAGGGCTAGGTGAGTCAACGGACTTGGCCACTAATACACTTTGCGTCTTAAACGCTCGACTCGCATCAACCTCGCCTAGTACGTGTTGTACATTATCACAAATTCGTTGAATAATGTCCTCTTCATGCAAAAATCGAACCTCGCGTTTGGTTGGATGAACATTGACATCAAGCTTTTCTGGCGCGATTAGCAGTGAAAGGTATATGAAGGAATGACTGCCTTTCGGCAAAAACGCAGAATACGACTGCGCTAGGGCACGTTTCAGTGGATCGCATGTAACCGCTCGATCTGTCGGTCCATTAGTATCCTACTTTCTGATCAACAGTAATTGCTCGACGTACGATTAATGAACAGCACAGGCTGATAGCTTTTCTTGGCATTAAAATTGGCATTGGTTATATACCCGCTGGCACCGACAAGACCTATTCGTTTATCTCCAGATACGTCCAATTTGATTAGCTCGTTTGCGATGGCGACACCGTAAACTGTGCGAATACGGTCGATGGTGGAAGCCTGTGCGGCCACCATTAGCGAATGGTGTGCGTCACCATGCTGTTTCCACTGTTAGAGGTTGCTTGATAGAAATCTTGGGACAACACACTTTCTTGCAAGTGAAAGCTATCCCTTCAGAATGAATAGCATAGCGGCCAACAACGTCCGCGATTCGGTTGTACTCGTCTGCCGGAGATCGAAACGCTCGAAGCCGCGAAGGCACGTTAAAAAAGAGATCTTCTACCTGCGTATCCTATCAGCAACCGCATACATGCAGTTGTACCTTGAATATATCTTACCAGGATCTGAGTTCCATTGCGGCCTGCAACCGGCCTTGGATCCGCACTGGCGCTGCCTTTGGCGGGCACCAATTTGCCGTCCAGGTACGTCGCCCTAAGGAAGTTATGACTCAATCGAACCGAAACTTTTTAAGTACGGGTCAAACTAACCTCCATGCGCAGTCAGACGCTTTAGAGCGCGTCGTTATGGTCAGATGAGAGATATGTGAGATACTAGCCAATGCTTCGCCTCGAAATCCATACGTCGCAATTGTATTTAGATCTTCGTATGAAGTTATTTTAGACGTTGTAAACCGCTCGCACAGTATTTCCAAATCCTCTTTCTAAATCGTGCAGTGTTAGATAAATTCGGCCATCATTATGACTAACTTACATTTATTCCGTGGCCATTGTCAGTGATCTGTAGCAACTTCAAGCCACCATCTTTCGCCACAATATCAATCGAAGTGCTTCCTGCATCGATGGAATTTTCAATCATTTCTTTTATTGCATTTGCCGGTGCGACAATGATCTCACCGGCTGCGATCCTATTGACCACTGACACATCTAGTTGCTGCAAAAAGGTCTGTTAACATATGTATATCGAAACTGAGCCGCGAGACAATTATACCTTGATCTTAGGTGGTAATTTCGATTTCTCAGCATCAACGTCTAAATCCATCAGATTAAGTTATGCTCGAATATTGTAAAAATCGTGTGTGCCAGCAGGGCAAGCAATAACTAGTCTGTTTTGACGCGACTGTAAACGCGTTTCACGCTCTTAGCAAGCTCTTTAAGATTCATGGGCCCGACCGTGCGGCTCAATCCCAGACAAACTATATACTTTCGCAGGCCCAATTTTTTTCATCGCTGGCTCAATCACCTGCCGATTCATACCTAGCAAGTTGACTTTTCTCGAGTGTCGAGACAAGTTAGTACGATTGAAGGATGGGCAAGGCTAAGAAATTGTCTCGCAACTCACTACTTCGAGTGTCGGCTCTCCGTGGCTCGCGAGCTCAAGCAGTTGCTGGTCCATCGAGTAGTCCTCCTGCACAAGAGCAAGCAATCCCACTAATTAAACAGCTATCGTCTGCGAATCCAAAAGATCGAGCGCTTGCTGGCTCCGCAATTTCGAATCTTATTGAGAACCCAGTTATTAGACATGCCTTGTTGAAGGAGAAACTGGTGCAGACGGTTCTTGAGCAGTCTCTAACTGATTCGTCCCAAGAAGTCATCGTGGAAGGATTTGGTGTTCTAAGAAATTTAGCTCTCGAAGAGGGATACGACGTTTGTGTATTTCTGTGGCGGAAGGACATCTTAGGGATTGTGTTGAAGTATTTGGAAAAGGTAAGAATTTGTGTAGAGTTGTCCATTTAAAAAGTTTCATACTAACTGATTCAGATTGAAACTGACATTGCGCACTTGAAAGACTCCAATGCTGCGCAGAGGACTCTCCTTTTCAATTTAACGGAGAATATATTGTCATTGCTTACATCCCTTGGCAGATCATCAGATGATATTTGCGACTCTATCGTCTCTCGTCTTCCGTCGTTGCTAATTTTCGTGTTGGACTTACTGGCGAACCAGGCTATCCCCCAGTTCGTGAAGGCTATTGCTGCGGAGAACCTATACATACTGAGTGAAGAAAATCCCGCGTATATTGATAAAATTCAAAGTTCTGGTTTTATTTCGGATGGCAAGCTCGGTGTGGCAGTCCAGATGTACCTGTCTGGTGTCCAATATAACATTTTTGAGACGAGCCGGACAGCTTCGATCGATCTACTGGATATAGTTCGTTCTGTGTATGAAAGCTTGCGTGGAATAGATATCGATGAGGCGATTAAGATTATGCAGCCCAATACTGTTGGCGGTGTTGTCCAGCCTCCTACTTACGAGGACAACTATCGGTCTGCACAGGATTCTTTCATTGCGGCACAGGTTGGATTGGAAATGCTCACCGATATCAGTGAAGGATTGGTAATGAGGTCACAGACTAGAACGCAAAAAGCTCGGCAAACGGAAACTGAGGAGGATCATGACGATAATGACGAGATGGATGCTATAGAGGACGAGAACCAGATGGTTATT
>JANJPG010000309.1:0-11909 GCA_030407185.1 Lipomyces yarrowii
GAAGTTTTGCTGGAAAGTCCTTTCCACAGACCAACTGGCCTCAACAAGTAGTGTTGTTTGTACAATTCACCATACTAACCAGCTGGTTTGTTTTTTGCAGTGCACAGCCGATAAAGATGAATTCCGCAATAACTAACATGGTGCTCATGTTTGGGCTCATGCAAGTATCTAAAAAGATTCCATTCGAGGATCCCATGGTCGTTTTCTATGCACGTGTCGTTTACCTTGTCACCAACCTATTTATCTTCTCGCTGTACCTTTTCGCCCGTTATCAGATAAATAAGAAGAACGGTGAGTATTATACATCATTGTCTGCCGTTTAAACAGCCTATGGCTTTGGTCATTATATTAGTGCGAGCTGCTAATTGCAGGACCTGATAGACCTCACGACCTTGAAGTACGTCGAACCTGCTCAACCTTTTGGCAGCTCTGAGAAGAAGCTGGTTACTACTACTATTAAGGAGTATGATCTGCAGCAAGTCAGCTCTGCAATTCGCGTATGTTGGATGCTGCAAGTTTCGCAGCAATCCTGTTGCTAACGATATGAGACAGTCGTCATTCATGGGTATTGCCATTCTACTCTTTATGCACTTCAAACTTGGGTACACCAACCCATTGGTGATGCAGTCTGTTCTGCCCGTCAAGTCTGCACTTGAACAAAAGATTATTCAGATTCACGTTTTTGGCAAGCCTGCATCGGGCGACTTGAAGCGGCCTTTCAAGGCGGCCGGGCTCTTTGGAGCAGCTAGCGGAGGTGATGTCCAAACCGATAAGAAGGCCATAAGCCAGGCCGAGAAGAGCGGAAGCGGTGGTGCCAAGGAGGAGTAAAGAAACTGCCGATAAGTATAAACTCTATAATAATCGCAGTGGAAACCTATTTGTCGTGCCCCACCACAGGCCAGAGATAAATATGGTTCAGATAAATAAAAGAGCGAATAATGCATTGGGGATTTTATTTGTACTTATAACCCTTGTTTGTTTTCTAGCTTGAAGGTTTTTTGCACGATAAAAAAGGGGCATTAGTTGCCATATACATATATACTTTTAGTCTCGCGTTTAATAATGTACAACGTGTCATAGTAATGTACAACGTGTCATAGTTAGTATACAATAGAACGTATGATGCAAAGTAAATAATCCAACGATGCCTTAACGCCCGCGCATGCAATTTTTTCCTTCCTATGCTTGCTACTACTTGTCGCGGTGACTAGGTCGATGACGACGATCATCTGACCGTGATTGATTCTGGAATTTCGGTTCAAGAGGAGGACTGAAAATTCGCTGGGGCTTCCGACGTTGGCTTTTCTCGTCAACGAATGAATGACTCCAAATACTGGCCGGGTCATCCTCACCACCGCTTAGGTCATCATAGTACAGGCACGACTGACAATTCGGAAGATTATGCAGGTCGCAGAATTTCTCCCCATCGTCTTCGAATGCCTGCTGGCTTCTGCTGACTTTGAGTGGAGTCAAGGGTGCTGACGAAGACACAGCATGTAACTTGGATGTGAACTTGTGGAGCATAGCAAGGGTGTCAGCTTCACGCTGCTCACGCTGACGGTTCTTTGAGACGCTAATGGCCTTCTTGGATAGATATTTCAGCCGCTGTTCTTCTACGGCGGATACCTTCTTGTGACTTTTCTTGTCCTCATTATCATTAGCTCTTCGTTTTAACGAGGACTTCATCGCCGCTATCTCTATGTTAATTTTGTCGAACTCCGATTCGACCTTCGTGACGACTTGACCGAGAGAACCTGATTGACTTTCATTCTCCACATCGAGACCAACGGCTGGTTTCTTCGGTTGCTCGGATAGCTTGTCGTCCTGCATCGGTTCACTCTTCTCAGGTTTCTCCTGGCCTGACAGCCAGACCGGATCAGCGACTTCGGCCGACCTCGTCGCTGACTGCGGAGCGGTCTCTGCGACCGCAGACTCAATCAGGACTTCTTTGGAAAGTCGAGAATCGTTCAAAATTTCATGCGCAGACTTCATCTTGAACCTCGACTTATACTTCTTCGCGATTCCGGCTTCATCTTCATCTTCTTCCCCTTCAATGCCAAACGACATCTTCACCTTCGGTTTTGCGGTGGCAGCCTTTTTGATCTTCTTTTGCTGCTGCACAGTCATATGTTTTTGTTGTGGCTTCGTCCGCGGCTTCATGTCAGGAAAGTAGTTGACCAATATCTCTGTATGCGTGATCTTCGTCGGGTAAAGAGGTTTATCGTCCCTATCCCTCTCCGCCTCTCCAATCTTTAGTACGTTAAAGATGGTATCCCCAATAATTCTACCAAACATTGTATTCTTCCGCTGCAACTCCGGTGTGGCCGCGAGCGTGATGAAGAATTGAGAGTTGTCGTTCATGGCCTCAGATTCCGCATTTCCGAGCAATCCCCGTCGATTAAATCGCAGTCGCGAGTGAAACTCCGACGGAAAGCCACCTTCATCTGTGTATATGCTTTGTCCGCCGTGACCCGTAGCTGTTGGGTCTCCGCCTTGGATCAGGAAATCGGGGATGACACGGTGGAAGATAGTGTTGTCATAGTACCCATCTAAGCAGAGTTGCAGGAAATTCCGCGATGCCTTTGGAGTTTCCTTTGCCCATAATTCTATTTCAATAGGTCCTTTCGTAGTATGGAGGACCACCTTGGCCGTTGTCGGTGGTTCCAGAGCTGAAGACATGGTGTTGTAGGTTATATGTGGAGATAAATTTCTTTTTATACGGGCGCCTGCCGAAAGTCGAGACGACCACGCGGCTCGCCTGCCTTACATTTCGCGACTTGCGTCACAAAGCATCCTCATTGAGACAACATCTTCACATATTTGCTATTTGCATCAGCACGGTCGTGGAAGACTGGCTAGAACGTATAATGCCGGTATGTAATATCTGAAATAATATCTATTGAATTGGCGATGCAATGCGAGCGTCAATCGACTGAAACATTGCGCTAGGCATATCATTCGACTTTCCTCTCCGAACCAGACACCAGAGTTGTCGGTATGTATCGGATCAGATACTTTCATGACTTATTCGAGGCTTACCATATACAATGGCAGGAAACTTTGCGGTTCTGCCTCTTCGCACAAAATTTCGCGGCCCGGCATATCCGGCTTCAGAAGATTACGATATCATCGACGAGGCCATCGACCTCTTTCGTGCCAACTCGTTCTTCCGAAACTTCGAAATCAAGGGACCTGCCGACCGCGCGCTAATCTACGGTATTCTGTTTATCTCGGATTGCTTATCCGCGTTATCGGCAAGGAACGCCACTGTCGATCGCAACGAAGCCGGAAGAATTCTCAATACTTTGGCGTTGGAGCATTTCTCTATCCCTGGCGACCCCGGGTTTCCGTTAAACAGTTTGTATTCTGCGCCACGAGATCGGGCCGAGGCGGAGTTACTGCGAGGCTACTTGTCGCAGTTTAGGCAGGAGCTGGCTGTCAGATTGATTGTGAGAGTGTATGCTGATGGAGATAAGCCCAGCAAGGTAAGTAATTCCTCATTGTGCAATGGGCGTGGATATGAGGAGAGTACTAATTATAACGTAGTACTGGTTGGCCTTTACACGGCGGCGTTTCATGAACAAGTCGCTGTCATGAGCTGGCAACACGTTCAATATTATAGATATTTGCGAGAATGTAGGTGATCCTTGTGTACAAGTTTTAAATGTAAATCAGAACAATATCATATCCCATTTGCATCCTGCCCCGGTTTGCTAAAACGGGCACAGCCCAAACTCCGTATCCTGCACCACTAGACCACGTAACGTAACTCCTCCTTTCATGCCTTGTTTTGGTTATTTTTTACTTTGGAAGACTTGACGGCTTCCTTCGCAATCTCTCGACGTGAGCCCTTGAGCACTTCTAAATGTCCAACACGAGAGGACAATAGTTGCTCAGTATTTACTGCAATGGCAGATGCATGTTTCTAATAACCGTTAGACATTCCGGCTAAATACATCGCCTGACTTCGGAATAACAATATTTTTGCTGAAAAGGTTCCCGTCATCTGCTCAGCATACCTTCTTTAATTTCGCCGTAACAATCGCCGAGTTTTTTCGAGGTGCAATAATTTTCTTCGCCGCCTTCTTGGGCGTTAATTTCTTTGAAGTCCTAAGTAGCTGTTAAATACTTTGTCCAACCGTCCGAGATCCAGCAACAGCTTCCTTATGAAATTGCAAACCGTACGTCTTAGCCTTGATTTTTTTGAGAGTTCCCTGCACCATATCTATAAATTGCCAACTTAAACTTGTTGAAGTATATTATTGTCACGGTATGCAAGTGATGGTGTAACTAACGAACTGTCAATCATAAAATTATTAGTTTAAACCCTAACCCTTTGTCAGGGGTAAACCAAATGATGTTTACGAGATTGTGCAACTTAGAAAACAAAAAAGTATTTTTAACATTATAAAAGGAGAGTATCAATTATCTATGAATTATTCGAATGAAGTCATAAGACAGCGTGTTACCTTGGCTTCACTTGCTTTGGCAAAGTTTCTAACCGGCTCGAGGTCAGACTTGGAATAAGCCCTAACCCAACCAATATTTCTCCCAATCGAAATAAATTTTCTGACAAAAAATTGGCAAACTACTAGAGTCGTTACGCCTCTTGTCTACGCAACGTACCCAATTCAAATTGAAACTATATTATGGCTAGGTCTAAACCGAAACTTGGTCGCAGGGCCCGCCTGAAGCAAGGACCTGTTCCTACTTTGGATGAATTTTATCAGGGTATACTTGACCCGCGGGTGAAGTCTCAGCAGAAGGATAATACAAGCGATAGTCGGAAGCGGAAACGGAATAGCGAGGATAAGGATCGGCAGAGTCCGAAGACTAAAAATCAGATATCTGTGTTTGAGAAAGCAAAGGCTGATTTGTTCAAAGAAGACGAAAAGGAGGACGAGCACAAGTCGGGAGATGGGCAGGACGATTTTTACGTGTTTGGTGAAGAAGAGGAGCAGCTTGATATTGATGAAGAGGAGGTTGACGATCGTAACGAGAGTGAAAACGAGGCATGTTTTTTATATGCGTATGGCTGTTGGCAGGGCTAACGCGAGCAGAGCGAAGAGGTTTATGATTCGCAGGAAGAGAACGAGCACATGCGCACGCAGTTCAGCGACGACGAGGGCGACGAAGGTCTGCTAGAAGTATGCCACACTTAGGTATCTAATAAGGACCTCGCTAACACAATATAGGCTGCGAATGAACGGGGACTTGCAAAGGTCTTCGTGGACGGCTCTGACCAGGAAGACGAAGCAAATGCAGAGGCCGAAGGTGAAGAAGACGAGTTTGTCAACAGCGACGACGACTTTGAGGAGGGTGTAGACGAAGATGTGGAGATTAACGTCGATTCAAGAGTCACGAACGTTCTGCCGTCTGGTCAGGAAGTCGAAGCACCGTTAAACGTGGCTCCAGATATTCATATATCACGGACACGAATCCAAGAGATTTTAAATGTTCTGGACGATTTCAATAAATACGGCGAGGAAGGGCGATCGCGCTCGGATTACATTGCGCAGCTGATTACAGATATCGCAAACTACTATGGCTACACAGAGTACCTGGCTGCCAAGCTGTTTGAGCTTTTTTCTCCGCGTGAAGCGCTTGACTTCTTCGAGGCCAACGAAGTTCCTCGACCGATCACGATCCGTACTAATACTCTCAAAACCCGCCGACGTAATCTCGCACAGGCGCTTGTCAATCGCGGTGTAAACCTACAGCCAATTGGAAATTGGACCAAGGTTGGATTACAGATCTTCGACTCACAAGTTCCTATTGGCGCTACTCCGGAATATCTTGCCGGCCATTACATTATACAGGCTGCCTCGTCGTTCTTGCCGGTAATAGCGCTTGCACCACAAGAAAATGAGCGAGTCCTTGACATGGCGGCGGCACCAGGAGGGAAGACATCGTACATCTCGGCTCTGATGAAAAACACCGGTTGCGTATTCGCAAACGATGCAAATAAGTCACGGACAAAGTCGCTCATAGCTAATATTCACCGTCTTGGTTGCACAAACACGGTCGTGTGTAATTACGATGCCAAAGAGTTTCCGCGCGTGCTAGGTGGTTTTGACCGCGTACTGTTGGACGCGCCATGTTCGGGTACAGGCGTTATCGCGAAGGATCCGTCCGTCAAGACG
Organism: Lipomyces yarrowii; assembly: GCA_030407185.1. Lineage (NCBI taxonomy): Eukaryota > Fungi > Ascomycota > Lipomycetes > Lipomycetales > Lipomycetaceae > Lipomyces > Lipomyces yarrowii. Next base: position 6,144 of record JANJPG010000309.1, read on the forward strand.
AGCAGAAATGAAAAAGACTTCATTGACCTGCCATTTTTGCAGAAGCAGCTGCTACTTGCTGCCATAGACTCCGTAGACGCAAGTTCAAAGACTGGAGGATATATCGTTTACTCGACATGTTCAGTGACTGTGGATGAGAATGAAGCCGTTGTGGACTACGCTCTTCGAAAACGATCTGACGTCAAACTTGTGGAGACAGGATTAGAATTTGGAGTCCCGGGATTCGCATCGTTCCGCGGCAAGGAATTCAACCAAAAGTTGTCATTAACTAGGCGATACTACCCACATACTTACAACGTTGATGGGTTTTTTGTGGCAAAATTCAAGAAGATAAAGGTCGTTGAGCAGAAAGAGAATGGGAAAAATAAGGCGTAAAGTTGTGACCGGGTAGCAAAAGTTTTGGTTTAGCATCAACGATTGTTAGTAGTCATTGCATGTGTGGTATTAATATACATATAAAATATAGCTTAACTGTATATGGGTTATACATTTCCCAAGGATGAACTTAGCCTTGCTGCGAGAACCTCAGCCGAAGCAGGTACAAGAGTCTACCGACTCTTTTTTTTGTTTTTGTTTTTTGAAACGGCTGTTCTATTGTTATATATACTTACAACAAGCCTTAAACGCGCGCCAATGAACGTAGAAAAGACAGTGATTTGAAATAGTTTTCAGTTGCGGCCATACCAAGAAGAAAGCACAGTTCCCCGTCCGATCAACACCAGTTAAGCTTCTTTGGGCCTACTTAGTACTGCGGTGGGAGACCACGCTGGAATCGTAGGTGCTGCAATTATATTTTACTTTTTTACTTCATGGCAGTGGGTTTATTTTGAAACAGCGAAGGCCTCCAACCGATACTCTGCATGCCCCGCTGTTTCGTTGTCGGTAGTCAATGCGGCACTCTTTTAGCGTTGGTTCGTAGACTAGCGTGTTTACTGATCCGAATTTAACATCTTGAAGTTGACGGGTCGTAATTGTAGTTTTCAATTCCGTTTCATAAGTAGGTATATCGTACGTGCTGAAGAAAACATAAAAGACTACGACGTTGTTGCAGGTGTTGTCAATCTATTTGCGGGCCGGGGCCATGCATAATCTGAAAACCGTAATCACGTTAGGTTTCTCAGCGATTTGGAGGACGTAAAGTGTTGAATAATGACGCTACACCAGTAAATGCAGCATATACATGCAACAGGTAACGTTCGCTTACATATTCCATGCTGTTGTATAATCTAAATACTATACATAAGTTATAAATATACGTCAGTATAAAACCAAGTAATCAACGATAATATGCAAACTGTAAAAGTTGATGCAACATCCAAGGAGTATTCCAGGTAAATGTAACCAAATAGCAATGTCAGATAACTCTGCCTGGATTATGCTCGCAGCATCCTCTTCATCTTCGTCTTCGTCACTGTGGTAACCTCATTTTCTTCAGTATCGTCATACCATTAAGATCAACATCGTCATCGAACAATCCGCCACGCGTTCTCGCGCACAACTTCCGCGCATCCGATCGACACAGCCACATGCTGGCTGCACCACAACCTCCATCAGATGGTACTTGTGCACAATAATCACTGGAATCATTTGTCCGGGATCCGCACTAGTACTGTGGTAGGTTTTGAAGCCTGTAAACCTTTATATGCCGAAACATGTCAGAGGCGAGACTCTCTCTTGGGACCGCAATATGGAATCGTCGGATGGCTGTGTCGTTACCCTTTTCCGACTATCAGACCCACTGGGATTGCACTCAATTAGCCGTGGGTTTAGTTATGGCACCCTGTTATATTAGGATGGCAGCCTAATGACAGGGAACCACAGATATCTAGGTATGCGCGCCACATTCTCAAAAGCGGGAAATCAACTGCAGGTACACATCGGTCTGTTTGATATTAAACCAGTCCAATGGCAACAACGAAAAACGAACCGCTCACTTACACCCCATCCGAAGCATGTCTCTAAATCAATCGACCCACCAAAGTACTCGGCATACGCCCTGTCGTTGTCAACATTTGCATTACGCAGCCTATATAGATTGGTCTACGTACCGACTCAAAGGCAGACCATATCCCAAACCAGCCATTGTGCTCCCGCCAGTGCCGGTAACACTCGGTGGTGGCGAATTTAGTGTCTTGAACCCATCTCGCTCCTCTTCTTCAAATGTAGACTCAGAATACCCCCATATTCGTTTCAGGTTGTCCTCCTGTATCCCACCGCCACGATCCCGCAGTCTAATCACGACTCCATTGGCCGTTCTGACAATCGTAACCACAACAGGGTGTGGTACAACTTCCTTCTGGAGGCCATGCTTAATTCTATACTGCGATGCTGGTGTCATTCCCAAAAATTGCTCAATTGTAGCTCGGAACGAGTTCTTGAGAAGTTCCGTCAGTATATACTCCAAATGTTCCGGAATATACGCAAAGCTGACATCATTCCCAACATCGATCTTCATGCTCGGCCGCATTCCGTACTGTAAATCACACACATCAGACAAGAACCAGGTGATTTCACGACACAACTCCGCCGGCGACAATTTCGTATCAACCAGCCCAATAAACCTCGGATCCGGCCGCGCATCTGGCGCACTCTGCTTCGTGAGAGCAATATGATGCTTCGACAACAACCTTGTACCGATCCGATCGTGCAAGTGCACGTCGAGGAATCTATTTGTCTTGTCGCCGGATATATACGAGTGAGACTCCGCGAAGCCTTTAGCCAATGTAGGGATCGCATTTGTGTGCGTCTCGATCATGTTCTGTAGGGCCTGTACAAACATATCGTTATCCTCTTTTGTCTCTAGCTTCGCTCCGGACTGATAGACCATATTGACAGAGTGTATATATATATTATAGATTTTCGAAATGTTTGGATTCAGAACCATGATGTAAGGCAAATTCCGCAATGCAACTATCCGCCGCGACAAGCTGGATAAAATAATTTCCCGGACAGCTCGCGCATTTTGAATAAGGGCATCACTAGTAATCGGTGGGTGACCTAATTGAATCAGGTCTTGAAAGTCAAAACTGGATCTACACTTCATCAGTCGTCCGTCCAATGCACACAAACCGAACGACCAAAACCTTACGTCTTTGTCGTCTCTGTTCGCGCGTACTAAGTCGTCAGCATGTTAGAACAAGAAGAATACAATGCATACATACCGATCCGATAACTTCCTTGACATCGACGTTCGTAAACACAGGCTCCTCGAGCGAGAATTTGGAGTGCACTTTAGAGCACGTGGACATGCATCGACTCGTGGATGACTTACCAATGGCAAGACATAGTCTCTGCCGCATTTGCATTATTTCTGACTCTTCGACATAAACAGTTAGACGTGGTAAGTGCAAGTGTTAATATGATGATGCCATATGCTGACAATACATATTGGTTGCATAACGAAAGTCAACTAAACGATTGCAGCTTCAGGAGAAGCTATTGGGTTAGGTGTTTGGAGAATCATTTAAGTCAATTGTTCAAACTTTTGCATTTATATTCCCGCCATACCATATTAACACGCCGTAAAACTCTATCTAAAAACTACCCGTAATGTACAAAATATCTCTACTCATTGATTTGCATCGCATCGACAACAGCGGCATTAGAACTCTCCGGGTTGTCCAGATACAAATGATGACCTGCTTTTTCAATGACAACACAGGCACTAGCGACTCCATTTGCGCGCATCTTAGTCGCTGCTTTGGCGCCGGCCTTGATGTCCATCCAGTCGTTCTCCCCGTACATCCACAGCGTCGGGACCCGAAGTGCTTGTATCCTGTCCAACAGGGCTATTCTTGCATAGGCGCCAGGTGCCAGAAGACGCGTGATTGCATATTCGCCGGAGCCGCGCGCCGTGAAGAGGCCGAGGACATACTCGTGCAACGCATTTGCCTCTTCGTGCGGAAGCAACGAGAACCGATTAGAAGTCCACAGCGACACTAGCTGTGGGCCAAGAGGACCAGTGTACCGCACGAAGGAGAATGGAGACACATGACGCTCCCACAGAAAGACAAGCCAGGTCGGGATCGGTCGCTTCAGTTCCGTCGCCCGTTTGTCTGCTGGTTTGGTACTATGTTTCGTCGTGTCGACCTGTGAACGGGTGAACTCCGAACTAAGTCCAGACGAAGGCGGATGCGCCTCGTCTTCATGTACTACCCATGGATCTCGGGGTACGCCGGCTGGGCTGACGAGAATGAGTTTCTTGATCCTTTCTGGATGACGCAACGCGTACGCAACACCAATGTAGCCGCCCATTGAATGCGCCATCAACGTAAACTTCTCAATCCCCTTCTTTTCCCGCCACTCCTCCAGCGAGTCAATAAACCAATCCTCAGCTGCATGCACGGCCTCGTACTTGTCTTTCGCCTTAATCCTAAATCTCGGTCTCGAGCTCCGGCCATAACCGAGCAAGTCGAGTGCGTGCAGCCGCCAGCCGGGAATCTGACTCAGTCCATCAAAGTTGCGGTAAAAAAAAGCCAAACCGGCACCGTAGCCGTGTAGAACAACAAGTTCTTCTTCAACAGGTTCTGTCGTACGCGTAATTTCAAACTCGTTCAGCGATCGGCCCTTCGAGAGTTCGACCATTTTGGTCTCTGCCTTGCGCGTCGCGTCCGGCGTCGGGAAGAACGGCAGAAACGACAACACTTTGTGCTCGGTTACGTCGAGCGAGGGTGTGTGCAACCACTGCGACACAGCGGTCTTGAAATCGAGGGGCATTTCCATGCGCGCAAGCGCAGACATAAACGTCCTGCGAGGAGGACGGGGCTTCTCAGAGCTCGTCGGCGGCGGCGGCGAATTGGTCAAATCACTTTCTTGCAGCTCGGACCGTTGCTGGGACACCGATGCACTCGAAACCGCAGCAGTCGCCGAGAGCGAATTGTTAGACTTGGACATTCGCGTCACGGAAGCCGTAGCGGCGGCTGTAGCGCAGGCGACACTGGCGATGGAGAAACTCCGAGCGGACAGCTGCCGAAACAGCACCCGGAAACTCGACGGTCGGCGAATTTTGAAGGCGAAATAACAAAAGGCGCAGGCGCGCCTCTTTTATATACTAGATATTATATCTTAAAGGGAGCCGGAACCTGCGGCTATGGGAATGATGATGGCAAGGAGTCAGTCGTGTTCGTTGTCTCCTGGGCTGACATTGCGGCGGTCAAATTGTCCTGGGGACAAAACTTCGGGACAATACGTGCTGGTGTCCGCACAAATATACATAGATTTAACCCAAAATATGATCACGTGACCGCGCGGCTGACTCGCCACCGTCGTCAAAGATGTTACATGCAGGCTAATTATAATAGTGAACGAGAAAGATAAACTCGACCATGAAAATAACTCACTTAATCTATAACTATCATAAATAATAATCCTTACACAGAATCAAATCATACCAAACCCAAACGCCATATTGTAGCATGCCTCCCTAATGCTTAAGTCACTGTACACACTTCAGTTCCGACGCGAAGATTATTACACCTTCGCGGGCATTTCTTCTTTAAAACACGAAAACTCCAACCGCGACTGCTTATGACATTTGAGCAACAACTTCTTCATCTGTTCCAACTGTCGCGTCATTACACCAACCTCCATTTTCGACCGATCTGTTGCATCCTGAATCGTTGCGTAACATGCCTGGTAGAGACTCTCTATTTCTGGTGTGCCGTACGATGTCATCTTCTGATTGACAAATTCGACGTCTACTGTAGCCTGTAGCATGCCTCCGAGACTAAATTTGTCAATTTGACGAAAAGACTCAAGAATTGTGTT